>ML833257.1:0-25119 GCA_009831015.1 Picea engelmannii
TCTTAAGAGTTTTGTTTATAGCTTCCACCTGCCCATTGGCTTGGGGGTAGTAGGGTGATGAATGCTCTTGCTATAACCCAAGCTTTGATGTTAATTCGGTCATCATTTGGTTCTGAAAGTGACTACCATGGTCAGTAACAATCTCTCTCTGGACACCGAACCTTGCTATGATTTGGTTGAATAAAAAGAGAGCTACAGTCTCTCCATCATCTTTAAATGTCGGCATAGCTTTGACCCACTTAGTGAATTATTCTACAACTACGATGATATAGCGGTGCCCCCTTGTTGACGGGGGTTTGAAAGTAGTGTAATCAATCCCCCACTTGATGAAGGGACCAACTGTGATGACAGGAAACATAGGAGCAGGATGTGCCCTCATCTTCCGAGAGAAGACTTGGCACGGATGGCACTTCTTGACCGATTCTATACAATCTTTGATAAGTGTCGTCCAGAAGTAACTTGCTCGTAGAATATTTTGGGTTGTTTCCAACCGAGACAAATGACCACCACAAGCTCTAGTATGGAAATCATTGAGCACGATGACTGCCTCCTCATGTGTGAGACATCGACGTAAGATGCAGTCTACACCTCTCCGATACAATGTATCATCGAGTATGAGATAATTATTAGCCTGATGGCATATACATCGATGTTCATCACGAGAAGAAGAAGTGGGGCACTTCAAAGTTTGGAGATAGATAAGTATATCTCCATACCAAGGATCTGAATATGTGATCAAAAACATATCTCCCTAGATAGGCGATTCTTCAGGCACAACGTCACCTGACTCAACCGAAATTTCTGAAATAAGCTCTGTGAAGACCAATGACTTTTTGGACTTTGCTGAAATGAAGTCTAAGTCAAACTCCTGGAGGATGACTATCCATATACTTATTTTTCCACCTATAACCCGTCATGTCAACATGTACTGGAATGGATTCATGACAACAATGACGATGGTCCTACAAAACAGAACATAATGACGGAACCGTTGAACAACATGAACTGCTACCAATGCAAGTTTTTTGATATGAGAATAATTGAGTTTCGGTCCTACAAGGCCTCATCTCAGGTAATAGATCACATATTATGAGAACAAATCATCCTCCTGAACTAAAACCATGTCAATGGTTGACTCTGCGGCAGCCAGATATAATAAGAAATCTTTGTTATAGTTAGGTGGTCGTAGCAAAGGTGCAGTTGTGAGGGAATGTTTTAATGCATCTATAGAGAATTGAGCAACATTTTCCCAATAAAAAGGAATGTCTTTCTTCAGTAAGCACATAAATCCCTTGGTAATTTCGGCATAGTTGGCGATGAAGCGTCATAAAAAGTTCGCCTTGCCTTGTAGACTCTGAAGTTGAAGAATTGTGCGTTGGGGCACGCAACTGGATTATTGCCTCCACCTTGAGAGGATCAACCATGATCCCTGTTGTTGATATGATGAAACCTAACAAATGTCCTGACATTACGCAGAAGCTGCACTTGTTTTGATTTAAGCGAATCAGAGAGTAGTGACAACATTCGAAGATAAGTCCAAGGTGTGTGGGATGAACCATTCTCTTGTGAGATCGTGATGCTAAATCATCTAGATAGGCCTCGACTATATGCTTGAGATCATGAAAAGAAAAATACATGGCCCGTTGGAAGGTAGCTCCATCATTTTTAAGACCAAAAGGCATTTTACAATACGCGAATGTACCCCAAGGACAATTGAATGCCATTTTGTGTTTGTCTTCGGGTTTGATTTGGATTTGATTATATCCCAAAAAACCTTCCATGATAGAAAAGGCTTCGCAACCAACACATTCATCAATGATCTAGTCAATGAATGGTGTTGGAAAATTATCTTTGGGACATGCCTTGTTCAAATCACAGAAGTTGGTACATACATGAATCGTGCCTTGTTTTTTATTGACCGGCATAGGATTTGACACCCATTGGGTCAAATGGATATGATAGATAAAACCCGCCTTTAGCAATTTCTCAACCTCAATCTTGATGGTTTTTTCTTTCTTAGGATTAACTGGATGAAGTTTCTGTCGAATAGGCTTGGCATCAGGATACATTGTGATTTCATGTTCAACTATTTTTGGATCGATACCTGGAATTTCCTCATAAGACCAGGCAAAAACGTCGCAAAATTATTTGAAAAGATCCGTGTAGATTTGAATCTCTTCGAGGGAGGAATCCGCTCCAACGAAGACGTTTTCCACGACGCCAGGGTTTCGGGAGATGTTGAATGGTATATTTTCAGCGATAGTTTCCATATTGCCCTCATCATAAATTTCATGTGTAGCTAAGTGATTAATAGGACACAGCTGATCTCCCGTCATGGTCATGGTGAATTCTCCTGCCTCGATTCAGCTTAACTCTGGGAGAAAATATGATCTATGATGAAGATCTTCCCAAGGTTTGTCCGGACTAGTCATTGCTTCGATTACTGCTTCATCAGAAGGCAAGACTAAGTCTAATGAATCGATGTTAGTGAGAGAACCCTAAGCCTAAATAGGCTCTAGAAGTGGATCTGACTCTTGTGTAAGAGTCGAATCAGTGTTACCTAAAGCTTGCTGGACTAAAGAGTACGCTACTTCGGCAGCAGACAAGGGAATGGACATGCCTGGGTGCCCTGTCTCATCCATCATGGCTGATGGGGAAGGAAGTATCCATGGATCCTCAAAGTAAGTCGTGCGGAACGACGAAACTTGAAAAATCTCAACCTTATGGTGATTAGATATAAATTTGATATCGCCCTGAGGAGGTGGGTAATCGAAGGTATCCATCAAGTATGGGCACAAACCAACTCCTACGTTGATGACAGCTGGTTGAGGATTATCAATCATCGATACCATGGATGCCCCCAAAGCTGGGTCAGGTCTGGACAAAGACAATTGATTGATGGTCACTATCTGACCCTCGTGTGGAAACAACAAGACCCGAAAAACTGTACCAACTACAACTTGCATAGCATAAGTCCAACTCTGTCCTAACAAGAGGTTATAGTCGAGGGGAGCATCGACTACCTCTACTTCGACACACATGGTTTTCCCTCCTAACTGCACAGGGAAAGAAGGAACAATGCCATGTGGTCCGAATGAACGACCGTCGAAAGCAGTGAGGAGAGTAGGTGATGGAGAAAAAACGGGCTGGCCAATGGCCTTCCAACATGCCAACAACATAACGCATGTCGAGGCGCCCTCGTCGACCACCATGCGGAAGATATTCCGTGTAAAAATTTTCGTGGGATAAGCCACTACTATCTGAAATGCTACGTGGTAAGGCAGACAAGGTTTTAAGTCGGTTGTATCTAACATGATGGTACCCAGATTACAAGTCTCAATAGAGCCCAAAGTGGTTAACAAGGCTTTCCTCTGAGCAGGGCAGCTTTGGAAGACCTCCAAAGCTGACATCGCACAAGGGGTTTGTGATAAATATTCCACCACAGAGTATTTCTAGGTGGCCCTTGCGTTTGGGTTATGAGAATATTTTCTAAATTCACCTTTTGGAATGCATGTCATTGTTTCTCCTAATGTCTTCTCAATCTGTAGAGGAAGAGATGGGAGGTCATCTTCTTTACCCTTCTCAGAAGTGCTTGGTTTACTATAATCGTGCGCTCTAGTTGATATGAAAGCATCACCCCTAACCATATATACGTTCACGAATGCAGGGTTGTTCAAAGGCAGGCAATTTTCTTGGCTACCCCCTTCTGTACTTGCAGAGGCTTGAGTGAGATTTTGCCCATGTTGAAATGGATTAGTCAACACTGCCTGTTGTTGCTGCATGACAAATTTTTGGGCCTCGGCAAGTCAAGGACATAGATGGGTTGGGTGGTCTTCCATGCACAAGTTGCATGGATACCTCGCCTTTTATTTTTCAGTGTTGTCTCCACCAACATTATCATTGGGATTTTTATCCCCCTTACCCTTCTTTCATTGTTTTTTCTTCCCTTTAGGCTGTTGGGTGGCCTTTGGGTTAGTAGACTGCACTGTGTGTAATTTCGACGTTTTGGTAGAGGGAGTAGCCAAAGCAATAGTTTGGCTGGACACTGTGTGTTGTATGGATAACTGCTGCAACTTCTTTGTCAATTTCTCAGCGAGCTTGGTTTGTGTTGAACCGACAATACCATCGGCATGTTTTCAAGCTCTCTCTCTAGTTTTATCCATTATTGAACGTGGCGCATATGGCAATATGTTCTATAATAAACAAGACTGAGAATAGATGAGCTCAAACTGTTGAGCCCTCATGATGGCATCTTCTTCGGAGAAAACTCCAGATGTCACGACGTCTTTGGATAACTGCGGGACCAAAGACTTAAGGAACCACTCAAGCAGGAATGTTGGTGGTACTGGTACCTTGATTAAACTCTTCCGACGTCTCCATTCTCAGATGTGATTAGAGATATGGTCCGTTGTTGTCTGTTCGAAATTGGCGAGCAACTCTGTGCCAGTGTCGTATCTCACAGGTAACTAGAAATGGTTTAGGCAAGCCATCGCTAGTTTTCCAAAAGAAGAGTATCTTGAGTGATTGAGCTCAATTTACCATTTCATGACACTCCCAATGAGAGTACATTGAAACAATCGCAAATTTACGGAGTCATCTTTCAATGAGTTAGATGAGCACCAAAGATGGAAGGTAGTCACAGAATCTCCTGGATCTTCGTTAGGCTTGGCTTCGAACTTTGGAATGTACGAAGGCAACTTCGTCAGCATAGGAGGCCAACGCAGATCATGACAAATAGGGTCATTCAACAACCTTGTCAAATCTGGCAAGTGTAAAGTCTCCAGGAATGGTAGTTTGGGTTGCTGTTGATAACCTGGGAAAAAGGGACCTGGAGTTTGACTGGCACCAGGTTGCCAGGAAAAGTTTGGTTGCTGGCCCAGATTCTGGTAGAAACCATGGCCCTGGCTAGCGTAAGGATTTTGCATGTTTGGAGACATCATCGATTGATTTCCCAAATAGGACATAGATGGTTGGGCATGCATTATATTCGAAGGACTTTGGGAGGGATTACCCCATGCCGGTCCCGTGGGGATAGGTATAGTAGTTTGTCCGGGGTTCCATTGATTGTGGAAAGAATTACCCCAGATCGGCATTCCGGATGAGGGAACGGATCCCTGTCCTGAATTCCAAGGTCCTACTAGGTTTTCCCCCTTGTGCAGGAATAGTACCCTACCCAGGAGTAGATTGTCCAAAAATGGGGTTGCCCAGTCGGGAAAGTAGTCGAAGAGAAGGTGTTATTACCAAACGGTCTGTTCCAAGAAAATGGTGTCGAACCTACCGGCATAGTATGCGAAGGTGGTCGTTGACTCCCCGTTCCAAATAAACTATTGTGTGTAGGTTTCCCGGTTGATTGTTGATGTGAGCCACCGAGTGAAGGGGACGAAGGAGGGATATGACCTACTCCGTAAGGAAAAGCGTTAAAAGGGATAGGAGTGCCCCCCATGTGACCTTGCAAAGGAGAACTAGATCTCCCTACCCCCAGACCCAAAGTCTGTAAAGTGCAGTAGGAAAGTACATGACTTGTACCCGAACTGGGCATCCCGTATGAGAACGGAGGGTCTGTCACACTTGGTGTGAAAAGGGTTGTGGCCACCGCCAAAGATAGGCTCGGACCACTGTGCGACGTAGTTGCGGTCGAGACCATTGTGGCTCAGACCAAAGATGGTGGGTTAGGATATGAAAGATCTCTTGTGGTCACAATCGTGGTGGGAATTGAAGAATTCCCAAAAGGAGTAACAACATTTGTTTCCATTGTTGTGTGCGACACTGTCTGGCACTCGTAAAATTGAATTGGTACAATGAAAGGTGCCAAGAAATCAGTGGTTGGGGTTTCAACCAGGCCAAGAGCAGTTGCTTCAAGGTCCAAAATGGTCATTTCCTCTGGGGGTTGGTTGGGCACAATGGTTTGTAACCCGGTCGCTTCAAAAGACCCTTGTTGGTCTAGCTTCCGCCTTAATGGTGGCGGGGGTGGCTCCAGTGTAACCGGCGGCAGGCCAAGAAGCCTTCGTGATTGGCGGATCTCGGGATCCTCCACTATGTGAGAAGATCCAAGACACTCTAAGGTAGTCTAAATTCTCAAAAGTAACACACACTAAAAAGTTTCTAGAAAATAAGACAAGCAGGCACTAAATTAATTGGAAGAACAGTTACAACAACCAACACTAGAGCAACTTACCGGTGCAAGTGCAACTCGAACACGGAAGAACCCTCTGGGTATACTCTGTAAAACATGGCTTGATGTCTTAACTAGGTACCGCGGTATACCCCCACAATCACCTGTGTATGTCCCTAACAAAGATTGGCAACTAGGTTGGCAGCACGCGAACAATCACCAGGCGGGTACAGTCGAAAGTTGGGTAGACCACAATGAGCAGGGTATCGAGACCGAAACCTGTCAAGGGTATAAAGAGAAAATGGTCCGGAAGACAACTGAGGATCTAGAAGGGATTCAAGACCCACGAATCCCCGTGGAAAATGCAAACGAATGAATCCCAAAACAAGCCCTCTATATGTGTTCTCCACTATGATTGGTCCAGCTTTGGAGGGGTTATCTCCACTACCTTTCTGCATGCGACCTCATGTTTATCCCTTGTGTTAGAGGGGGGTCGCGGATAACTTTCATGACACTAGACTTAGACACTCCCTATCTCAGACTCCAATGTTTGATTTAAAATGGCCTTGTAGAGTTTCCTCTCCAACCTAATCCAAGGCCCTAGTCCTGAACTAGTTTGTGAACCCTACAAACATAAAAGTCTAGTAGATTTTAAATTTAGCATTGATTTTATGGCTTTGTCTTACGTCAAGGGGTATGAAGGTGAAACTGATGATGTGTAAAAGATGAAAGCATAGAATGAATAAAAAAGCTGGAAACAAAACTTTTACTGAATGCAAAATTTCAACAACTTTTCAAAAGAAATATTTTTTAACTTTTCTAAGATTTTGGATAGCAAACTAAAAGGAATTTCACTCGACTATGAGCTACTTATGATCTAAGTAAACTGCAAAAACTTATGAAATAAACAACTTTTCCCTGGCTTAATAATGCAGAAACACACTCTTCAACGAAAGAAGAAAATGAAAAGAGAGATTTTTTATTTTATTTTAAATGCTAGTAAAGCAAGAAAGGAAAAATACCGACAAGCAAAAACCAAGAAAAACAATTTTGGCCTAATCGCAGCTTGCAAAAAATCAGATTAACAAAAAAAATCACACACTAGCAATTTTTAAAAGAAAATGACTCACACTTGTCTAAAAACCATGAAAATTCTTTTATTTTTTTGACAACTTTTTAAATGAGAAAAAACAAGCTAAGGGTAAGATTAATCCTAAGCTACTGACTGCTCACACAGGGATTCAAACACCTTAGAGGAATACTTCTTATCAAGGGAAAGGATGACTACCTTACCCCTAACAAAAATTATCCTGCACAAGCATGCATGTGAACATGCATTGGATAGAGACAGAGGGCGTGTACACGCGAGCTGACCTTGTACATGCCACGTGTATACATAAATTCTGAGAAAAAAATGAAACAGACAGACCCAACCAGGAAGAGACCACTGATATTGATAACCAGGATCCCTTGAAGGCTTGGACACTCTTTCTAACAGAAAAACAAATAATTCAAGGAAAAAATAATAAGGCGAAAACAATCTGAGATAGGACTGCTAGCAAACAAGACTTCAGAGAGAATTCCAGAAAACCCCCTGAGAATGTGTGATTTTGATAGGGAAGAGGATGACTTCCTCTGAGGTTCTCTGAACTCTACACACTACTGCTACCTCTACAACTAGCGTTCACATGCGGGCTGTAAGAGGGTAGGGCACGGGTACATGCGGTCAGACCTTGTGAAGGCCGCGTGTACCTCTGTGGGTCCTGAAAAACACAGTTAGGCAAAAGATAGGGAAAGATGGTATGGAAAACTAGACTCCCTGCTAGCTCAGACCTTACAGAAACTAAAAAGAAAAGACAGGCAAGAAAAACTAGTCTTTAAAACTACCCAAAAACTAAATAAAATTCCAAGAACCCTAGAGAGTCTCCCCAATATGGTCGCCAATTCTGTTGTTGGGAAAATCTCCCTACGGACTAGCAAATAGAGTTCAGACTTTGCATGCAGATATGATTGAATAGAAATTACTTTCTACCTTCATCCCTAGATTTAAATCCCCTTTTCTTAGTAAATGCATGGAAAGATCAACCTACCTCATTCCCGGCATTTGATGTCAATCCTTCGTTGTGCTTGATTACTCATTCACAATACTCCTTCCAAAGATGACCTGCATCCAAGACAAGCAACAACTATGCATGCATACTACTTATATACTAACGGGTTAGAAATCCAAACATATACTGATCAAAATATAAACAGTTCATGAATTGGGACGGGAAAAGCATTTTCTTTATTACTTAGAATGAGTCAACTTACAAAAGTTGAGACCGACCACCACTCCTCGAACCTAATCCTGGGCTCCTCTTCTTCTTTCCTCGAACTACTTCGCTTTCAATCTCGTTTGGCACAAGGAAAGGCTAAAGGGTTGGGACAATGGGAATATGTAAATGGGCAGAGTTTCTTTGTTATATTTTTCCTCCTCCAAATGGGACCCCTACCCCTTATTTTATAGGCTAGAAGGAGCTAGGTATTTGGATGAACCCTTGGCCATGCATGGCTGGGAGTTTCCGTTAACTCACCCATAGCTTTTTGTTCCGTCGGAAACTTTCCTTTTTCCATGCTTTTGTCAGTCCACGTGGGTTGTTTTGAGTCAACCAGCGTGTACACGTGTGCAGTAATGGGTTAGGGAACGTGAGCCTTTATACAAGAGGATTTTCAAAGAGTTGTTTAGCAGTGTTTTGGAAAAGAAGGGATATGAGTTGGCCTGATGCTAGGGAAGCATGTGTGGTGCAATTTAGGGCTATAACAAAGACCCATCTCTATAAGGGATATTTCAGCCTTACAGCTAAAGAGATGTTTCAGAAAAGGATGTCAATTGTATGCAACCCATGCGGAGGAGAAAAAAAATACAAAGGGGCCAAGCCTTGAAGATTTCTCGGTACTACAATAATTTGAAGATGTATTCCAAGAAATACCAGGGTTGCCACCAAAGAGGTAGATAGATTTAGTGCCAGGAACTGCCCCGGTGTCAAAAACACCTTACATAATGAGTACACCAGAATTAAAAGAATTACAAATTAAGTTGGAAGAATTGTTGAAGAAAGAGTACATATGTCCAAGTTTTTCACCTTGGGGAGCACCAATACTCTTTTTCAAAAAGAAGGATGGAACTTTGAGATTGTGTATTCATTTTCGACAATTGAATAAATCCATTCTAAAGAACAAGTACCCTATACCCGGAATTGATGACCTCTTTGATCAGCTAAGAGGGGCAAAGATATTTTGAAAGATGGACTTTAGATCAAGATACCATCAAGTAAGAATCAAGGAAGAAGACATCAATAAGACAACCTTTAGAACCATGTATGGGAATTATGAATTTGTAGTGGTGCCATTTGGATTGTCCATTGCACCCGGTGTCTTTATGTTCTTAATGAATGGCATATTCTGAAATTATTTGGATAATTTTTTCATAGTATTATTGGATGACATAGTTGTCTATTCTAAGTCAAAAGAAGAGCACAAACACCACCTAAGATTGGTATTGCAAGTGATGAGAGAACATCAGTTGTATGCCAAGCTGAGTAAGTGTTCTTTTTAACAAGAATAGATCCATTACATAGGACACATTATTTGAGAACAAGGTATAACAGTAGATATAAAGAATATTGAAGCCATTAGAGGATGTCCCGCACCCAGGAATGTTTCAGAAGTCAGATATTTTATGGGATTAACTAGTTACTACAAAAGGTTTATAGCATGGTTCTCTAAGATTGCTCATCCCATCACCTCTTTTCAAAAGAAGGGAATTAAATTTGAATGGATAGCAGAGTGTGAAGATAACTTTAATATGCTGAAAGAATTACTTACTAGTGCACATATTTTAAAGATTGTTGACCCAAATGAAAGTTTTGTGGAATGTGCAGATGCATGCAAGGAAGGACTTGGTGGATTCATCGCTCAAAATGGACATGTCATTGGTTATGAGTCCAGAAATATTAAAGAACATGAGAGGAAATATGGCACACATGACTTGGATATTTCTACCATTGTTCACACATTGAATATGTGGAGGAATTATCTCATGGGAAAGAGATTTGAATTAATAATAGACCACAGTGGTCTGATGTATCTTTTTGAAAAACCAAACTTGAATTCCAGGAAAACGATATGGTTGGAATTTTTAAGTGAATATGATTTTGACATCAAGTATATCAAAGTAAAATAAATAAAGTTGTTGGTGCACTTAGTATAAGAGTACATCGCATGCATGCTACCATTGTTAGTATGCATCATCCAGATTTAAAGAGCATAATTTTAGATGTTGTTTTCATAGACCAGTATTATCTACACGTAAAGGAAGCTTACAACAAGAAGATGTACAAAAAAAAATGAAAGAGTATGAGATGAAGGAAGATGGATTACTTATGCATAAAAGTAGAATTTTTTTCCTAGTTCCGAAAAACTTAGGATTTTTGTATTAAAATAAATGCATAATGCTCCATATGTTGGACATCCCAGTTACCAGAAAAGAATTGTAGCAGTAAGAAGCCAATTCTTTTGGCCGGGAATTAAAAGGGATGTTTTTTATTACATCGCCAGATGTATGGAATGTTAGAGAGTGAAGGATGATTATAGGCACCCAACGAGTTTGCTACAACCCTTACCAATTCCATAGAATAAATCAGAAGTGGTAACTATTGACTTTATAACAAAATCTCCTAGGAAAAAAGCACAACATGATTCGATCATGGTAGTGGTTGATAAATTAACAAAGTTTGTTGATTTTGTTCCTGTAAATTTCTCGAGGGGATTGTTTAAAGTATTTGGTACAAACATGAACTTTATCACAACATACCATCCACAGTCAGATGGTGAGACATAGATAGCCAACCAAGTAATTGAAGACATGTTAAGGATGTATGTGATGGATACACGATCTAGGTGGGAAGAGTACTTGAACTTGGTTGTGGTTTTCTAAAATAATGGGTATCAATCTTCATTGAAAATGATCCCACTTGAAGTTTGTATGGTAGGAAATTTAATACTCTAGTAAGTTGGGATAACCCAACAAACATAGTGGTACTTGGGCTAGAATTGCTCAAGGATATGGAAGACCAGATTGTTAGGATTAAGCATAATTTAAAGGTAGCTCAAGATAGATAGAAATCCTATGCAGATAAGAACATGAAAACTAGAGAATTTAAAGTGGGGAAGCATGTTTTTTTAAAAGTGAAGCCCAAGAAGATCTCTTTGACGTTGGGTAGTTGTACAAAGTTGGAAGCCATATTCTGTGGTCCATTTGAGATATTGGATATAATAGGGCCAATTGCATACATGTTTTCATTTTCTGCTTCCATGAATGTTCATAATGTCTTTGATGTCTCTTTGCTAAAAAAATATGTACATGATCCTAACCATGTTATTTATTGGCATTTGATTCAGGTAGAGGAAGAGGAAGAATTTCAGGTCCAGATGATGTGAGTAGTGGAAATAAAAGTCAAAATGCTCTGGAACCGAGTCATAGAGTTGGTAAAATTCAAATGGACCTACTACAGTCCTAAGGATGCTACTTGGGAGAATGAATATGCCATGCAAGCAGAGTACCCACATCTTTTTGAATAAATTTTTGAATTTTGATTCTTTTTTTGTATATTCATTGAGGAAATAAGGGGGAGGGAAATGTAATACCTCAGTTTTGAACCCCGTATTAAATATTGTATTTTGTTAAGTTATGACAAGCCAGAGTTCCCAAAAAATTATTAAGAGGCCAGTGTGTCTAGGAAATGTAATGTTTTGATCATTATTAATATAAAACACATTGCTAGCTACTAGATAGACAAGGACAAGAGTTATAGGGGGCTATGATTCCACAAGAGAGGGGGATTGAGAGGTTGAGTAATTATTTTATATTTTATTTACCCAATTTTGGTTTTAGTGGTGAATAATAGTTACATGAGATTCTTGGGGGAAGACCATGGGTTTATTTGATTCCAGGAAGTACATAAAACCATCCTTGTTCTCTGGTTGGGTTGGTTTTTGTTTTTGGGGATTTGTTGGGTCCTTCACACTCTCTCATTCATTGTCCATCATGCTCACCTTTCATTTCTCTTATGTTCTCTACTCATCCCTTCACCTACTCGTCCCATCTTATTTGAGATCTTCTTAGGGGGAAGGAAACCAAATTGGTGAGAAAATCTATAGTCATTGGTCATATATACTATTGGTGCATTCCAACCAGGGTTTCTTCCTACATGTCTATGATTCGCTGGCCCATGTTTTAGTTAACTCATAGTTGTGAGTCTTGAGAGTCCCAGTAGGGAGATTCTTGACCAGAAGCACTAGAGCCCTGGAAGAGATGGAAAACCTAGGGGATTGCATGGAAAAGAAGGGGGTCCATTCTCTTGGATTTTGAAGACTAGGTAGAAGAGAGTTGGTGTACTTTGGATTGTTGTGAGTGTTGAAATTACTATCAGATTCTGAGAGCTATCTAGCTTGGGAAGCCGAGTGACACCCTGGAATCTATCCTTATGGAATCATAGCCCTGGCTCGGGGGTGGGACTACTGCTGAGACTTGGAACAACAGTGTCTACAATTGGGTGGAACATCCTTGTTCTACCTCCAGTTGGTGTCTTGGTTTAAGAAAATATAAGTGCTCTATGTTATGATTATTTACCTATGTATGATTTATTTCGTTGTCTATTTTTTTATCTTTGAATTTAATATTTGGAATATGCATGATTGTTGGTTATTGTTGTGCATGGCTTAGTTTATGTTGTGGCATGAATATTTATTGTCGCATGTGGTTTTCATGTCTATTAATTAAATTAGAAGTGATTCGAATTGAGATAACTCACTTTGAAGTGAGTCTGTGGACTGCAATGTGCCTCGCCTCTGGTTGGCTAGGTGTGTTATAGTCAGAATAAGTGGTGTATCCCAGTATGTGGGTGGTTGGGTATGTTACACCAATGGTAGGAATAGATCCTTTTGATATAAATAATCTTCCATCTACATCTGTCATAACTAGTATTTTTGGTAGTTAAATTTCTTGACCCTAAACTTTCCATCTTCTACCATTTCTCCCACTCGAATCAAGAACCCTCTTTTCCTGTGAGTTGCCTTTCGCTCTAATACCAATTGTTAGAAAAAAAGGATCACAGAGCAATAAAATTAAAAAAATGTGGAAATAAAACACAGAAGATACACAATACAATAGAAGCATCGATCTACATGGTTCACCCAGTGTTGGCTACGTCCACCAGAGAAATTTCCAGGTACTTCCTATTTATTATCCAACAAAATGAAGGGATACAACCTACAACACATATGTTGTAACTTCCTCTTATTTCTCTCACAGTCTCCTCTCTCAGAATACAATATTCACAATAATCCAAAACCACAATACAATTCCCTCATAAGAGAGGGTTTACTTATAGGGAAAAAAAACCTTAAAATAAATTCTACCATCAGATATGTGACCTTCTAATGAATGGTCCAGATTGACTATGAAATTACAATATTTTACAAGGAATTTTTTCTTGAAATTTATCTTCGGGGGCACTGCCCCTAAATCCCCTTCCAAGGGGGGGGCTACAAAAATTGTCTCTGCCAACCCCTTGGACCCCCCTGGCCACAGTTGTGTGGGGGAAATCCCCCCCCCCACATACCCCATTAGGGAATGGGGTCCAAGCACGACTGAAACAAACCTATGAATAAAGAAGTTAATGAGGCTCCACAACCAATAAGGATATGTCAACAATGAATAGTGAATCATGAACAAACCATGAACCATGTACATCCCGTGCCATATCCTACACATCAACCATGTACATCAAATATTAACCATGTTCCAAATGTGTATCAATATCATCAATAACATCATAAACCATACAAAATTCCAACCATGTGCCTCAAACAAGTGTCATATTACTCATGATATGCCTCCATCATAAACCAACTGCCACAAACCATAAACCATGTGATAGTGATACTACTAGCAAGTTCCTCTAACAAACAACTAAGTCTGCACCAATCATGCATCAAATGTAGATCAAGATATGAATTATAAATGATGTACAACATCACCACCTCATCAACTCATCAACTACATGTCCCAATATGTAGCTCAACCATATGTCAAATACATACACCAAGACATCCAACAAATATGCTTCTAACAATACATCAAAAGATATGTCAATGGATATCACATATGTATGATATAGGTACTATAACAAACCTTCCTCAAAACCATTCACTACAACAAGTACTAAGAAACTAATAGTACCTCTAAACATGTACCAAGAACTAAAAAAATAGAAAAAGACTTATCTTTTTAAAATGCTTGTGCCACTAGCTATCAAGGACAGATGCTCCACCCAAACATGTGACATCATCACTAAAGTGGTTGCTGATGTGGCATTATGGGTCGACATGACACCCTGAGATGATTCCATGTCTACTTCTTGGCCACCCTGCCCCTACCTCTTCATCCTCCAACACCTTCCTCCTCTCTTTCTTCTTCCCTTCTCTTTCCTATTTCTTTCTTTTATTTATTTTATTTTAATTATTGGCCCCACTATACCTATATACCCACATGTCACCTTGTTTGACCAATAATGGGACAGGTTCCCCCTTTATTTTCCACCCTTCCACTTGGAGCTCCTCCATTGGTCGTGGTGATGGGCGGGTCCCATATTACACCTTTACCTCTGATGCACAACGTGCATGATCCCAAATCTAATAGTGAAGGAAGATAAGATATGATCAATGGTTGGTGGTTGTTTTTCTGAGGTTAAATTTCATGATATTTCACAATGCATCCTCCCTTTGAAGCCACCATACTGCTGAGTGGATACATGGTGCTCCCACATCCATTTTGGGGATTCCAGTAATTCGAAAAACCACTTTTTAAACCCCCAATACTACTTATGGTATCAACATCCACTCCACTCGTCCCCCCACCACAGTGCCCTACCACCCTGGAATTTCACATCATCACCGCCACAACACTCGCCCCTTAGCCTCCACATCATGATGACATTATCATATGAAAGAATCCCCAAATTTTCCAAATATTTTCAAAACGCATAAAATCAAAATTTATTCTTTATTCATCATGGAATCTTTGTAATTAGATCCTTATGGCCAATTTCAACCATGTGCATGTCAATTTGACAACTCCACCATAAACTTGGCACTCCTGTGTCGATTTCTCAATGAATTTCTCTTCAGAAATTGGGACTTTTGTTCAATTGCACCCAATTTCACCCCATTTTCTCTACAAATTACAAAATTCAATCAATTACAGGCCTAAATATGCTCAATCATAGGTCAAAATTGGGAATTTTAACCCTTAGAACTCAAATTTCACAATTTTAAGGGTAAATTCCCAAACTTCTACCTGGAACTTTTGACAAACAACTTCTAGACATCCTATGAACTTTAAATGTGCAAATTCCCACTTTAGTGTATTGTCTTTGGCCCATGCAAGCTCGGTGTTGAAACTATGGCTTTGATACCAATATGTAGTGCAAATATCAAAATCCCTTTTCCCCAATATTTCCCATCTTCTGGTGCCATAACATGCTTAGGTCGACTGGATGAGGAACAATCGAGTTGATCATAGTTGAGTAATTCCCATTCAAGTTGACCTTATTAAAGTCGAAATATCTAATATTTTATTTGATCTAATGAATAGTTCTATTATTGCATCCAATCAAGTCGACACTCTCCAACAACTTGTACATGGTTCCTGACTAAACTTGTTTTAGGTAGCTAGAGAGGTAGGGAAACAACATTCAATGGATCATATTATGGAAGGTATCCTCTCTTGTTCACTTGCCTCTTTGAGGGGGACACCTCCTAATGATCTTAAAATCTAAATACAATATTTCTCTCCATATCCCATTACATTGCTTGAACCCCTTTATATAGTGCTACCATCAACTAAGAACATTCTAGAGGAGAAATATTCTAGAAGAAAAACCCTCTAAGAAGTCCTCTTACCTTTATTATATCTAACTACCATAGTGGGCCTTATTTAATAATATAGTGGACCTAGTCCACCTTACATTGAATGGTCTCCACTACCTCTCTAGCTACCTAACATTCCATCCCCATTATGAAATCATTGTTCTAAATGCTTGTTATGAGGGTGTACAACCATATACCAAGGTCCCATGGATGAGTGTGGACCATAATGTTGAAGAATACTGGAGAACCAAGGTCCCATGTATAAATGTGAACCACCATGTTGAAGTAGTCGAACTGCCACTATGAAACTGGGTCCCATTTCCAAGTTCTCATGTGAACTCCACGCAAAATATATTGGAACTTGGGAACCAACTGAAAATGATACTATAAATATTGACATTGGTCATGTGGATCAAAATATTTAGAACCGAAAAAAAAAGTATCCACTGCTACTGGAGAATAAAAAAATTGAATAATAATATGCAGAGAATGATCTTGTTTACACTCTAGGAATTTCTCTACCTAAGGGGGAGTAGAGTCATCAAATAGAATATGGAAGTGGTTGTCATCCCAAAAATGACAACTATCAATATACCAATCATCACAATCGTCCTCCAAAGAATACCAAGCATCGACTTCTTGATGATATTCATCCATGATGTTCACCAAAGTACATTTCTCCTACATGCTCACCATGGACTCATGAATACTATGAAAACTATCCCTAAGACCATCTTGAAAGTTATGCAATGTGTCATGCATTTGAGATTTGAATGCTTCAATCATGTGTAAAATTTCCTTGAGGGTTCGAGAGTGAATATCCATTGGAAACACCACATAAAATATACCAAAAGAAAGCTATGGAAATTCTCTATCTAATGTCATTGATCTGGTAGAACTTAGAGCACTCTGTGAAAAGTTATGGTCTTTGCAGTCCCACCGCTGTCATGAAGACCCTAGGAAATTGGCGATTTTAAATCAGCGATATATTCACTTCCGGAGTTCTGATTTGGGTGATTTTTTTTTAAATCGACTATTTTTTAAAGAGGAACTTAGATATGTAATTTTTTTTCAAAAATTCATCCCCAACTACTACAAAAATCAGAAAATTTGTGCGGTCATTCACTGAAAAACCCTGAAAATAACATATTTTAAAATGCCAATAACTTTAATTCTCAGACTCCGTTTCAGACAATTTTTTTATATAAATTAGGTCTTTTTCTGAGGAGAAATTATATATACAACTTTTTTCTGTAATGTTTTTATATAAATCTATAGAAATCATCTGGAATTTCATGACCCTCTTTTTCTTCTCTGAAAAAAAAATCCGTAAAAATAGAGAACAATTTCTCACACTTCTTGCGAAGAAAAGTGCTCTGATAAAAAATGGTAATGATATTTACTCTAATACCAATTTTTAAGTACCAAATAATAAATATATGAATATCACAATAGATCCAAAGAACAATATAAAAGAAACCACACTATATTATAGAAACCCTTGAGGTAGGGCAACATCATACAATGGATCCTATTATGGAAGGGATCCTCTCCTGTTCACTTTCCTCTTTGAGGGGAAAACCTCCTAATGAGCTTCAGATCCAAATAAAATACTTCTCTTCATATCCCATTACATTTATTGAACCCCTTTATATAGTGCTACCATCACCTAAGAAAATTCTAGAGGAGGAATCTTCTAGAAGAAAAACCTTCTAAGAAGTCCTCTTACCTTTATTATATATAACTGCCATAGTGGACCGTATTTAATAATATAGCGGACCTAGTCCACCTTACATTGAATGGCCTCCACTGCCTCTCTAACTACCTAACACTTCCTCTTCTAGAAGGATTTTCCTCTAGATTGTTCTTTTGAATAGATAGATTCAGTATAAACAAGAGTAGAGGTTATGCGAATTTTTGTCTTGAGAATTGTTGTAATAGAGTGCTTCTCTTTTGGAGGTTTCCCCATCAAATATTTAATGTCCCCCAGCTAACCTTGTCAGACACATGCCACTAACTCAAAAGACAAACTTTTCTAAAAACCGATTGTAACACACCCAACCACCCAGGATGATCATGCTACTTGAAAGTATCATGCTCATACATACATACATACATACATACATACATACATACATACATACATACATACATACATACATACATACATACATATATATATATATATATATATATATATATAATGCAATTTTAAACAAAAATAAACATTCTTTTCATACACATATTCATGTGGAAGTGATAATAAACACATACATGCAATATATATAGGTAATTCTTATAACATTCATACATGTACCTAAACACAACATTTAAACATAAAGTGTAAAATTAACAAAGAACTGGTACTTAAATTTTTATGAGAAGACCACCAACTATGTGCAAACCTTCCACAAACCTCACAACCTTAAACCACGCTACTCCAAGCTATCAGAAGTGGGTTACCCCTGAGCTGTGACTAAAATCCACCTAGGGAAAAGAAAATCCTAGGCTAGGTTGAGGCTACGGGAAACTACAAAATGCAATATGAGGGATTCTCTCCAAGGAGCCTACTTATGACCACTGCTCATAAAATATCATTCCCCACATGCCTATCCCACCTCGAAAATATGCACCTTCACTATTCCATAGTCCATCAGTTGCTCCACTTCCCTTCCAAGGCTTCAGCAAGAGGTCGGATTAGGAATTCCCAGATCTTTGTAGTTGTTGTTGGACTCCCTCCAGGAAAAATAACTTCCCCCAAAAAATATCTCACCTAGACAGAGTTGCTCACATGCCCGACAAACTTCTTCTTCAACCACAGGCCTAAAAACCCACCTCTTCAACCACAGTATATAAAAATGACTAATACAAGGGATGACTCAACAATTACAAAGGTTCACAATGGCGGAAATAGCTCTACCTGTGTACCTGCTCAATGTGTGTGTGAACTGGACAAGGGATGGAAAGAATCGTGAGTGAACTCATGAGGAAATATGTCTAGACTGGTCATAATGTTGAGAATCCTCAAAGAGAGAGAGCATGGTGAGAATGGTCAGACTGCAGAATCCTAAGAGAACCAGAATGGTGAGAGCAAACCCCCACAAAAGTGGAAATTCCCCTGCCCCTATCTGCATGCGTTCTGGGTGACACTTGAATCTTTCGGAAGCTCATTCCTCTCCACTTGGAGTTTTTTCCTCTCTACTTGGAGTTTTTTTCTCTCCCCAAAGGAACTTAGGATAACTGGGTTTATTTATCAACTTTAGTATTTTTAGGAAATACATTATAATATTCCCTTGGGTTAAGCCCTCAATATTAGCCCCTCTTTCCTAGGCTCTCATCCCCATCCATTTCCCTAACTAGTGGAGCTTAGTCCCCCATAACGCTTTCTTTATGGTCGGTCTACACACATCGATGTATTTTTATTAATAATATTCATAATTACATATACAAAAATAGGCTCTCCGGCCTAATAAACACATAAGCCTCCTAACCTATAAATACTTGGCTCACCATCCTATAACATCATTAATAATAATTAAAATTTAAAAGGAGCTCGACCTTGGGGTATTACAATCCCCTACCCTTACTTTTGAATTGTCCTCGATGCAATTCATTTACACAACTTCAACAAGATTTTCAAAATATTCAAAAAGTATGTGGGTATTATGCCCACATGGCATCTTCATGCCCCCATGTTGCATCCTTAGAACTTAAACAAGTACATTGGACCTTTACAATCCCTATGGCTTGATTTCGAAGCTATTTGATTTTCCAGTCTAGAATGTGTATCAGATGCACTTGGAAAGCGCTTCCTTGCTCCACCTAAATCACATTCCAATCAATAACATGATTAACATCAGGTATATATTTCTTGAGCAATGATGCATGGAATACATTATGAATAATCATAGATGCAGGTAATGAAAGCATGTAAGATACTGGTCCAATCCTCTCCAGGATTTCAAACAACACACAATATCTAGTTGCCAACTTGGAACAGTTTCCCAACTTCAGGGAACTTTTGTTGGATTTCACCTTCTAAAATACATGATCACCCACTTTAAATTCCCTGTGGGTTCTTCCTTTTTATGCATAGCTTTTCGTCCTGTCTTTGGAAGCCTTTAAATTATGTTTTATCTTCAAAATTTACTCTTCCATTTCCTTGAGCAACTTTGGCCCAACCATTGCTCTATCAGTTGGATTGTACTATCCCAAGGTCGAGGCCCGACTGTAATTATGAATGTAACATGTTTTGTAGGCTGGCGAGACAAGTATTTATAAGATGGTAGGATTATGTGTTTATTAGGCTAGAGAGCCTAGATGTTAAAGGTCAGGAACATATTTTATACATGTAAACATTCATATTATTAATATAAGAAACATTGTTGTGTGTAGACCGACCACGAAGAAAGAGTATGGCAGACTAAGCTCCACTAGGCTGGGTAAGGGAGGGGGGCTGAGAGACTAGGAAAAAGGGGCTAATCTTGAGGGATTAACCCAAGGGAATATTATAATGTATTTCCTTAGATTACCAAAGTTTGGGGAAATAAACCCAGTTATCCTAAGTTTCATTAGGAGGAGGAACATGCTCCAAGTGGAGAGGAACGTGCTCCTGGAGAGCCAAGTGTCACCTAGGAACACATGCAGATTTATGTGGGATTTTCCACCATTGTTGGGAGGTTCATGAACGATTATGTCCATCTTTCATGAGGAGTTCTCTCTCAGCATTGGTACCAGGTGAGCCATTTGTGGCCCCAATTCCCTCACGCACTGAGCAGGCACGTAGTCGGCCAATTTCTCCATTGTTGAACCCTTTACCTTCATGAACCTGTGTAAATTGTTGAGCCAACCCTTTCCTTACCATGGTTTTCTACTATGGTTACCTGGTTGACTTAAGAGATGGTTTGAAGAGGCAAGATATCATGTCTGTGGGTAAATCTCCCAAGTGAGAGAGTGTGGATAAAAGAAGTAGGTTGTCAGGCCTGTGATCAACTCTCTCAAGGTGAGAGAGTGTGTTTAGGAAGAGAGTTATCCTGTGAGAAACTCTCTCCAGGTGAGAGAGTGTGTTGAGGAAGAGAGTTCTCCTGTGTGAGTTCTCTTGTGAGAAACTCTCTCTAGGTGAGAGAGTGTGCTGAGGAAGTGAGTTCTCCTAGAGGGAGTCCAGTAGCAACTACAAAGTTCTAAGAATTATTGATCTATCTTGTTGTTGAAGCCCAAACAAAGGGAGGTGTAGCAGCTGATGGACTATGTGACAACGAAGGTTTACACTCCTGGGGTGGGACAGGCATGTGGGGAATGAGATTTTGTGAGCTGTGGGCGTAAGTGGCTCATTGGAGGAAATCCTTCCTATTGTGTTGTGCAATTTCATGTTGTCCCTGCCCAGCCTAGGAATCCCTTGCCCAATGGAGTTTAGTCCCAGCTTGGGGGTGACCCACTGCTGAGAGTGATGAGAAACATGGTTTATGGATGGGAGGTTCATGGAAGGTCTACACGCAGTTGGTGTACTTCAATTAAAAGATAAGTACTCATTTCTTTGTTCATTTACATGTTGTTTATTTGTACATGCTATATGGATGAGTATTTCCTATATATGTTGTTATTTTATCAGTTTTTCCTGTGAATACTGCATGTATGCTTTTACTATTATTTTCGCATTAATCTTTGTATTAGAAGAATATGTTGTTTGTTTATGTTTATATTTATATGCATATGATAATTTTCATTTCTATGAGGTAGAATGGCCAGCCTATTGGTGGTTAGGGATGTTACAAATTAGTATCAGAGCAGAGAAGTAAATATACAGTTGTTAGGTAGCGTTTCCCGGCCTGTTGGTGGTGGTTGGGTACGTTACAAATTGGTATCAGATCCATGGTTTCAACACTGAGCCTGAATGGACCATGGTAGTGGTTAATGAAGCAAAGGTTTCAGAGTGAATTGTTGTCAAGAGGGACAAAATATGAACCCCATAACGTCCCTGAGTACCAACACTACTACATATTGGAAAAATTGAGACCACTACTTGTGACGAAAGTACTCTTTCATCGCAAAATTCAAGAGAAAAAGTTCAATTATTCAATTTTTTTCTAAATCCACCCTGTATTCGTCGCTATCTCGATGAATGTACTTTGCCTAAATTGATATGGTCAACATTCATCGCAAGAGCGACGAATGACTGTTATAAGTGACCATTAAATATGACAAATAAATAGGTAAAAAAAAAGAAATATTTTAGGTCACAGTCATCGCAATTGCGACGATAGTGACCTAAAATTGAACTATAAATATTTGACGATTTAAAGATGTTGTGACAATATTGTTATAACAACGACGATTCTGAAAGGGTATTTTTGTACAGAAATTGTGCGGAAGAATGTCGCAAAATATAGTTAGAGGTGGGGAAAAAAGTAAAGCGGGTGAAAAAGGTGATGGTAGATGTTATTGCCCTTGTAAAAAATGTTGCCTCATACGTCCCGTAAGAATTTTAATAGAAAAAAATAAAAAACATTGTAGGAAATATGGGCACATTGATGGTGGAACAAATGAATATCGTCCCATGGTAATTAGCTATATATTCATTAATATTTTTTATTTTGTCAATTTTATATAAAATTATATATATGTATATATTGTTTGAATGTTTGTTATAGTATACACTAATTTTGCATGATTGTTTGTAATTATAAAGTTAGAGTTGCCCTCTAACTTTCCGCAGAATATTACACCAAGTATTAGTAGAAATGATGTTGTACAAGTTGAGGAACATCATGACCAAGCAAATGAGGATCTCATGGAAGAAGTTGATGGGACAAATCAAGTTAATGATCCCATGGAAGAAGATGATGGGACAAATCAAATGATTCAAGATTTGTTTTCGCAACCGGATGAGGATGGGGACAATGCTAGTATTTATGATGAACCTTTATTAGAAAAGGCAAATAAATGACTTTATGAAGGATCAAGAGAAAATCTTCTCTCTGCTACATTGCTGCTAGTGAACTTAAAGGTTATGAATAATTTGTCAAACACTTGTAGGAAACAGATCCTAAGATATGTAATATGTTTCATCTCATATTATACATTAATGTTGTTTTTTTTCTATTTTTTTTAGTGTTAATTAATGTGTAAAAAAAGAATGCAATTTTTATGATTAATATTCTTACATTAACTAGTTATTTGTTATGTTGTAGATTGTTAGGTGAATTTTTGTTACCATCGTCAAATGTTTTACCTCGCACATATCGGGGTTTGCATGCCATTATGAAAGACATTGGAATGGATTATCAAACTATAGATGCATGTCCTAATGACCATATTATATATTATGGACAACATGCTTCGAAAACAGAATGTCCTCAATGTCTTATCAGTAGATATCGAACCGATCAAGTAAAAAAAAGGTTGCCTCGAAAGGTTCTTCGTCATATTCCCATAATTCCACATTTGCAGTGATTGTTTAGGTGTGAAAGCATAGAAAAATTTATGGATTACCATGCACGTAACAAAAGTGGAGATGGTGTTCTTCGAATGCTTGCCGATGGTTCTGCATTTAGGGAAATTGAGGAAAAATGGTCAGATTTCAAAGATGAACCTCGTAATGTTGGGATTTTATTAGAAGCTAACAATAAGTACCAGGTTTAAGATATGAATGTATATATTGAGCCTCTTATCGACGAGCTACTAAAGTTATGGGCTAGCATCACAATGTATGACATATGTAAACCAATCGGGGAGAAGAAATTTAAATTCCGTGGAATCCTTTTATGGACAATATTTGATGCCTCTGGACTAACACATTTTTGTGGTATGTAGCATTCTAATATTTCTCTTTAATACTATATAATTTTTTAATGTTATCATGGTGAATGTTTAATTTTTAAATAATCTCATCGTATAATTGACATTAATCCATTTGTTGCAGGTCTTCAAACCAGGGATGATTTTAAGGATAGAAATTTATTTTAAAATGTAGAAACCTTGGTGAATCTTACTAATCCTTCATATGCCAACTATAAATGATTGGCAATATTTTTGTTAAAATATTCAAATTTCTAAGTATTTTATATAGTTTTTTATAAAATTTTATTGATTTTTAAAGTAAAATAATTTTATCCTATAGAATTTGGGCGAATCATTTTTAAAATAGCGAATCTCGTTTTTGGAAAAACCATGGAAAATTAGCCCATGAGCGAAATTTAGCCCCTAAAATCATCCCTACTTCAAACAAAGGGTAAATTTTCATGTCCAGTTTGTGTCCCTAAGATGAAGTATCATCATTCAAAATTTTTAGGAAAGATGGTGTTTTATGAGTATAGGCACCTTCTTCCTAAGAACCATAGGTATCGTACTACTGGAAAACATCTTTTCAATGGGAAAGAAGAGACTAGTTTAAAACCACGAAGAATGACACCTCAACTATGGAGGTTGGAATATAATAGAAATCGTCTGTAACGACCCTAATTGGATACATGCTTAAGATTATAAAGTAAAATTAATTAACAGAATTTAATTATGGTTAACTGAGTAATAATTCAAACTAGAGATCACATTTAATGACCTGTGAAGTAAAATTAAAAGATCAATGAAAAATGATATAAAATGGTGGCGTATGCAGAGAGGGATAGCCATGGATCCCGAGAAGATACAACAATAACTCATGACGAACGACGGGGGACGGAGGGTGGTTGAGGAAGTAACTGCGTGAGTCGAGAGGGAGGAATAAGGGACGAGAAGAGGGGGATGAGGGAACCATTCGACGGGAGGGGACGGAATGGATGTTGTGATCTGTGTCTTGCTGTGAGAAACGATTTTCTGTGCACTGTGGTATTGGTTGTGAGCCTGTGATATTTTTTGGACTTTTGGACTTACTGTGAGCATAGATTTTTGAGACTGTGGATTTTGATCAGGGGAGGCACTGAGTTGCTGGAGGTTTTGGGCATGGAGGGCCAGGATATTCGTAGATATCCTGGAGCTAGGTAGTTTTCCTAGTTGGCAGGGAGGACAGTAGTTTTGGGCAGTTATTTTCCTGTTTGTGGCAG
>ML833257.1:63102-75928 GCA_009831015.1 Picea engelmannii
GATTGAGGAACCATCGACTCCGATGGATTCCTGGGATAGGATTTCAGCTAGAGCACCCATCACTCCCGGGTGGCATGCCTTGGAATTTGCTTTACTCATTGATTTTGAGAACTAGTGTTTTGCTCAGTTTGAAGAAAAAAAACATTTGGATTAAGGGGTCCAATTTATGAAACTGTTCCTGGGGAGTGGATGGAAAATATAGTCACCTATTCCATTCCTAAACAATATTCCAGCATCTCATGGAACTCAAAAAGGTTGCTCCGTTAGGTTTTTATGCCCTTAGGGGAAATTGGCCAAGAATCCCTGAAATGGTTTGGGATGTGACTTACAACTGGGCATATAATGAATATCAAGACTCAAATTGAGGAACCATTGACTCTGATGGATTCTTGGGATATGATTTCATCTACAGAAGCCCTCACTCATGGGTGCCATGCCTCTGAAGTTTCTTTAATCATTGATTTCGACAACTAGTGTTTTTCTCAGTTTGAAGCAATGCAACATTTGGATTAAGGGGCCAATTTACGAAACCATGTCTTGAGAGAGGATGGATAATTTAGTCACCTATTATATTCCTAAATAATCTTGCAGCATCTCATGGAGCTCAAAAATGTTGCTCCGTTAGTCTTTTATGCCCAGAGCGAGAATTGGCCAAGAGTCCCCGAAATGGTTTGGGATGCGACTTGTAACTGACCATAAAATGAAAACCAAGACTTGGTTTCAGGAACCGTCATCTTTGTTGGATTCCTGGCATAGGATGTTAGCTAGAGCACCCCTCACTCCCAGTTCCAACCCCTCAGAAGTTGTTTTCTTCATCGATTTTGATAACTAGTGCTTTGCTCAATAAGAAGCAATACAACATTTGTATTTAGGGGTCCAATTTATGAAACCATACCTTGGAAGTGGATGGACAATGTGGTCACCTAGTCCATCCCTAAACAAGCATGCAAAATCTAATGGAGATAAAAAATGTTGCTCCGTTAGGCTTTTATGCCTCAAGGATGAATTGCCAAGAGTCCCTGAAATGGTTTGGGATGTGACTTGCAACTGGGCATAAAACAAAAACCAAGACTCGGATTGATGAATCGTCGACTCCAATGGATTCCTAGGATAGGATTTCAGCTAGAGGACCCATCACTCCTGGGGGCCATGCCTCGGAAGTTGATTTACTCATTGATTTCAAGAACTAGTATTTTGCTCAGTTTGAAGAAAACCAACATTTGGATTAAGGGGTCCAATTTATGAAACCGTGCCTCAGGAGTGGATGGACAATATAGTCACCTAGTCCACACCTAAAAATATTGCAACATCTCATGGAACTCTAAAATGTTGCTATGTTATGTTTTTATGCCCTCAGAAGAAATTGGCCAAGAGTCCTTGAAATGGTTTGGGATGTGACTTGCAACTGGGCATATAATGAATATCGAGACTCAGATTGAGGAACCATCAAACCCAATGGATTCCTAGGATATGATTTCATCTAGATCACCCCTCACACACAGGTGAGATGCCTACGAAGTTGCTTTAATCATTGATTTCGACAACTACTGTTTTTCTCAGTTTGAAGCAATGCAACATTTGGATTAAGGGGCCAATTTACGAAACCATGCATCGAGAGAGGATGAATAATTTGTTCACCTATTCCATGCCTAAAAAATCTTGCAACATCTCACGGAACTCAAAAATGTTGCTCTGTTAGTCTTTTATGCCCTAAGTGGGAATTGGCCAAGAGTCCCTGAAATGGTTTGGGATGCGACTTGCAACTGGGCATAAAACGAAAACCGAGACTTGGTTTGAGGAACTGTCATCTCTGTTGGATTCCTGGCATAGGATTTTATCTAGATCACCCCTCACTCTCGGTTCCAACCCCTCGAAAGTTGTTTTTTTCATCGATTTTGATAACTAGTGCTTTGCTTAGTAAGAAGCAATGCAACATTTGGATTTAGGGGTCCAATTTATGAAACCATGCCTTGAAAGCGGATGGACAGTGTGGTCACCTATTCCATGCCTAAACAAGAATGAAAAATCTCATGGAGCTAAAAAATGTTGCTCTGTTAGGATTTTATGCACCGAGGATGAATTGCCAAGAGTCTCCGAAATGGTTTGGGATGCGACTTGCAACTGGGAATAAAACAAAAAAGAGGCTCAAATTGAGGAACCGTCGACTTTGATGGATTCCTCAGATAGGATTTCAGCTAGAGAACCCATCACTCCCAGGTGCCATGCCTCATAAGTTTCTTTACTCATTGATTTCAAGAATTAGTGTTGTTCAGTTTGAAGCAACCCAACATTTGGATTAAGGGGTCCAATTTATGAAACCATGCCTTTGGAGTGGATGGAAAATATAGTCACCTATTCCACGCCTAAACAATCTTTCAACCTCTCACGGAAATAAAAAAATGTTGCTTCGTTAGGTTTTTATTCCCTCAGGAGCAATTGGCCAGCATCCCCGAAATGGTTTGGGATGCGATTTGCAACTGGGCATATAACGAATATCGAGACTCGGATTGAGGAACTATCAACTTTGATGGATTCCCCAGATAGGATTTCATCTAGAGAACCCCTCAGTCATGGGTGCCATGCCCTAGAAGTTTCTTTAATAATTGATTTCGACAACTAGTGTTTTGCTCAGTTTGAAGCAATGAAACATTTGGATTAAGGGGCCAATTTATGAAACCATTCCTTGGGAGTGGATGGATAATTTGGTCACCTAATCCATTCCTAAACAAGTTTGTAGCATCTCACGAAACTCAAAAATGTTGCTTCGTTAGTCTTTTATGCCCTGAGAAGGAATTGGCCAAGAGTCCCCGAAATGGTTTGGGATGCGACCTGAAACTGGGACTAAAATGAAAACCGAGACTCATTTTGAGGAACCATTGTCTTTGTTGGATTCTTGGCATAGGATTTTAGCTAGAGCACCCCTCACTCCCAGTTCTAACCCCTCGAAAGATATTTTTTTCATTGATTTTGATAACTAGTGGTTTGCTCAGTAAGAAGCAATGCAACATTTGGATTTAGAGGTCCATTTTACGAAACCATGCCTCGAAAGAGGATGGATAGTGTGGTCACCTAGTACATGCCTAAACAAGCATGAAAAATCTCATGGAGCTCAAAAATGTTGCTCTGGTAAGCTTTTATGCCTTGAGGATGAATTGCCAAGAGTCCCCGAAATGGTTTGGGATGCGACTTGCAATTGTGAATAAAATGAAAACCGAGACTCGGATTGAGGAACCGTCGACTCTGATGGATTTATGGGATAGGATTTCAGCTAGATCACTCATCATTCTCGGGTTCCATGCCTCAGAAGTTGCTTACTCATTGATTTCGAGAACTTGTGTTTTTCTTGGTTTGAAGCAAACCAACATTTGGATTAAGGGGTCCAATTTACGAAACCACGCATCAGGAGAGGATTGAAAATATAGTCACCCAGTCCATGCCTAAAAAATCTTGCATCATCTCACGGAACTCAAAAATGTTGCTCCTGAGCGAGAATTGGCCAAGACTCCCCGAAATGGTTTGGGATGTGACTTGCAGCTGGGCATAAAATGAAAATCAAGACTCAGTTTGAGGAACCATTGTCTCTGTTGGATTCCTAACATAGGATTTTAGCTAGAGGACCCCTCACTCCCAATTCCAACCCCTCAGATTTTGTTTTTTTCATCGATTTTGATAACTAGTGCTTTGCTCAGTAAGAAGCAATACAACATTTGGATTCAGGGGTCCAATTTAGGAAACCATGCCTCGGGAGTGGATGGACAATGTGGTCACCTAGTCCATGCCTAAACAAGCATGGAAAATCTCATGGAGCTCAAAAATGCTGCTTCGTTAGGATTTTATGCCCATAAGAGGAATTGCCAAGAGTCCCTAAAATGGTTTGGGATGCGACTTGCAACTGGGCATAAAAAGAAAACCATGACTTGGATTGAGAAACTATCGACTCTGATGGATTCCAAGGATAAATTTTCATCGATTTTGATAACTAGTGCTTTTCTTAATAAGAAGAAATGCAACATTTGGATTTAGGGGACAATTTAAAAAACCATGCCTCGGGAGTGGATGGATAGTTTGGTCACATAGTCCATGCCTAAAGAAGCTTGCATCATCTCACGGAACTCAAAAATGTTGTGTCGTTAGTCTTTTATGCCTTGAGCGGGGATTGAAGAACCGTCGTCCTTATTGGATTCCTGACATAGGATTTTATCTAGAGAACCCCTCACTCCCGGTTCACACCCATCACTCTCGGTTCACTCCCGGTTCATGATTGGATTCTAGTTTCCCTAAACATTAGTTTTGAGGTTGCATGTATTACTATCCAAGAGGTTGGGAGAATGTTGGGAGAAAGAAGAGGAACCTCACTTATTTTTGAGAAAAGGGACACAACACTCCCTATTGTAGGGGAATTCTATTATAAGAAGTAGCAATTACTAGATAGAGGGGGGATAAAAGTAGTCCTTGACCACTAGTTCCAAAATGGGATCATCCTTTTTAAGCAGGAAAAGGACTAAAATATCTTCAAGGGAATTTTATATATTTTCATCAAGGACATGGACAATTTTGATGTGGACAATTTTGCATGGAGGCATTTCTCCCAGACCTCTTCATGAAAGATTGTGACTCTATGGGGCATTTACAAATATGTGAGATTTGGGTTTATGATAATATTTTGAATTTTCCAATAAAATTCTCCATTGACCTTGTGTAAACCATTCCATTTGGTGTTTGTTTCAGTTAGTGTAAAGAACAATGTTGGATAATTATAAGACGTAAGTTACGTAGGAGCTATTTGTTACCTCTTTATTACCTTTTATTTTAATTGTATCCATATTTTGTATTGATCAAATGAGGAATTAACTCGAACCTGATGCCATTAGATGCAAACTCAATCCTAAGGCCAACTAAGGAGAAAAAACAACACACGCTAATTAATTTAGGAGTCAAGCATGCAAACAAACCTTCTCACAAAGAAGTTCTAGTTGGTGATGGAATCCAACATCGCATAATCGATGCGCGAAGGGGCTGAGTTTTGGCGGGTGGGAAAGTTACGTTGACAACCTTCTTAACAAACTAACACCCTGGTGCAATTTACCTCACTGAGCAGTGGGAAACCCTTGAAGGAGTCTGAGTGAGTCTAGCCAATGTCGATCCTAGGTACAACACCACCTTCCTTGTGTTGTCACCTTGTGTAGGAAGTCTAAAAGATTATGGCCTCTACGGTACCACCTACTATACCAAAGTAGAGGGGGGACATTCGACAGTCGACACCAATACCAACAAAGCAGGGTTGATTACTTTGAGGGCCACAATGTGACCTCGTGATTGACCCTTGTGTTAGAAGGGATTCCCAAATTCAGTGATATAACAACTGGATTTCACTCCCTAAATCAAGGCTTTATGTTTGTTTAGTAGATTTGAAAAGTTATTCTCACAATCCTATTCCAAATCTCTACACCTAAGATAAGATGGGTTTGAAGAGCCCTAGAAAAGTTGCTAGATAAATTTTAAATAGCACTTGATTTTAGGTTGTTGTTACTCAAAGGAGTGGTCGTGAAACTGATGGCATTTTGACTTGACTCTTTAAACCATGCAAGAGGAAAATGAAATGCAAGAAATTCAACTTCGACGAAAACTAGCTATTGGAAGGAGAAAGAGGTTTTAAGCAAAGAAATAATTTCTTGATAGATTACTATGTGTGTAGTACTGCAAAATGACCCAAACTTTAAAAATACCATGCAAATGTCACAGTTCACTTAGTTCACCTATACAACATTGAATCAAATGTGATCATTTCTAACATAGTAAAATTTTATAATTATAGAGACCACCATACACATCTTGAATACTCATAAGGATCACAAGGGCTTCACCTTATTGATACAACATCCATGCAACATACATCCCACATTTTCATGCAACTCCATCCATTCCTACATTATGCATCATCCAACTTCCATTGCTTGAAGAGGTGGAAGAACTAGAAGGGGATGAAGATTATAGACCAAAAGACTCCCAATGGGGATGTGTGGTTCAATCCTAAATGGAATAATAATAAAGAAGGTTCTCTTTAATGGTTTTTTTTTTTTTATTTATGGTCAATTTTAGTGCTCCAAGATACAATTTTATAGGGTTTAAGGCCTTCAAGAAAACCTCCTTTGCGAATTTGGCCAAAATCCTATTATTTTTCCTTAGAAAGTTTTATGCATGCAGAGCTAAGAATGTAGTGAAGGGAAGTTCATATATTTTCACTTTTCACTTTGCATCTACAAGCAAAAGAATAAGGAAAAAGGGTGACATGATGTAAAGTCTATGAGGAAGGCTGATGCACATAGCAGAAATCACATAAAAAGTAAGGGGCTATGTTAAGTGCAAAGGAAAGTGAAGTGGAGTGTTGATGTGGAGATATATACCAATGTGGATGCAAAGGTATAGACTATGGGATTTGAAAGCAAAGAGGCATGCATATTCTTGTGGTTTGCATATTTTACTTTCAACATTAAAGTGTTAAAGATCAGAGGAATGTTTCATGTTTTAATTACTGTTGTAAAGAATATTTGGGATAGAAAAAACTATGCCTAAACTAACCCTGACAAAAACATTGAATGAGAATGAAACCAAAGCTCTAAAGGCATCCTTATCTCAGTAATATAGTAGTTTTGTTGTGACAGTAAAACATTCCCAATTTTTCAGACCTGTAAGTGACCTTAATCAATCCCTTTGGCAGTTGTAAATGTTGTCTTGTAGTAGCCTTAAAAGTGCCTTGAAAATCTTCAGTTGCTAGATTCATGAGATTAGTGAGACCCCGAGGAATCACCGGTGAGACTCATACAGAGATGTCCTTTGTTCATTTTCTTGTGATATTTTCATTGTTTTTTGCCTTGTTGAGTCAAACTCTTGACTCTTTTGGTGTGCCAATTAATTCATCAAGTTGAGTGTGGTAACTATGATCATTGATGAGAGACTAAGTGCCTAAGATGGGTGGAAGCCTGAAGTTATATTGACTGCAAATTCTGTATTTATTTTACATTGATACTTGTAGCTCTCACCCATGCTATATAAATGAGCAAATATACTCTATAAATATAAAAATTGCAACATTCTACAAGGCCATAAGGTCTACCTAGGACCACATGTTGGCCAAACATTAACAACAATACAAAACAATATTATAAAATGTGCATAGGCCTATATTGGCCTAAAATCTGTGAATACACTCCATTACTTGGTCTTCTAAAGAGCTTCAATGTTGGAAATGCACATATGCTAAACTATGTTCAACATTCCGCCATTGCCTTAAAAATAGGATGGAAGTAAAAATAACTACAATTTCCTTAAAAATAGGATGGAAGTAAAAAAGACCTACAAATTGAGAAGAAAACCCAGAGGAAAACATGTTTTGCAAGGAAAAGTGTCAAAATGACTTCTGCCTCACTTGGTAAGTAGTAAACTGTTAAATTAATTTGAACCTATTGAATTATTTATGATACATTACAAAATAATTGGAAATAAAGCTTACACTTTCACTGATTGTATATACAACCATAAAGTTAGATCAGAAGTGAGGGTGCCCAAGAGGCTAACACTTTCTTATATGAAGTTGCCTGCACCTTCGAAGGGAAGTTAACTGATGTCTAAAGGAATTCGACATGAGAAGTCATCTACACTAACCTGTAGCTCCAATATTATAATCCACCAAGATAGTTTGGGCTTTGATGTCATGAAAATACACAGATATGATGCAAGATATAAAAGGATCCATGGATAGGATATTTTTATATGCTCTAATTACTTACACCAAAAAAATAAGTTTTAAGGAGAATTGATAACCTACGTATACTTGTCTTATTTGCGCTATGAATAAAAATGCTAAAAAGGAGGTTAGAAAGAAACAAAATAAGAAATTATATGAATAGCCAGCATTGTCCAAAATAGGAAAGTGGGACTGAAAAGTACAGATAACAATATTGGCAGTAAAAAGAGTGTGGAGATGATGTCCAACCTAAAGAACCATGAAAGAGAGTTCAACAAACGAACGTGAACCCTATAGAGAAACTAGATACAACAAAATGAAATGAGCTACAAAGATATCCTAATTAATAAAGTGTTCTTTGGGGAAGATAAATGGAAGAAGCTCCCCTAGTATTTAAGATCAAAGATATCTTGGAGAAAGTAAAGAAGATAGGAATAAGGTCCCCATCATGAATTCAACGATAGATTCTTTGGGCAATTGTCAACATATATTGACCATTAGGTGAAATAATACTTTTCAGTGTAGGAGCGGTCCTAGTTGTTGATATATTATTTTATCGGTCTACTATTGTCTGCACGAATAATATTTGTAGTTGTAGACACTTGACGTACCTACTCTAAAGAATGATTTAATCATCCTGGTAGGTTTACAAGAACTTCAGAGTGACTAATTCTTGTAGGATTCCACACACTAGAGAAATAGGGCGAGACATTTATAGTAGGTATAATGGGAAAATAACAATAAATTCCCCTAGAATATATGAAAAGGAAATTACACCTTCTCTGGATTACTTAGTGAATTGGGCGGCTGATAATGAATATCTTTTCAGTCTACACCTGTTGAAGAGATCACAATTTACAAATATGGTCCTCCCAAGTCACTGATGCTTGTAGGATTCCACGTGCTAGAGAAATAGGGCTAGACATTTCTAGTGGGTATAATGGGAAAAGAAAAATAAATTCCCCAAGAATATATGAAAAGGAAGTTACAACTGCTCTAGATGTCATAGTGAATTGGGCAGGTGATAATGAAATTATTTTCAGTATACACCTGCTGAAGAGTTCACAATCACAAATATGGTCCTCCCAAGTTCTATGTTGGTCTATATCCACTTGCATTCTAATGTGAGTGCACACTGAAATCTGCCAGCAATATTAAGGCCATTCGAAATCTGCAGAAATTTTCTGCATGAAAGACCAACTTGGAGCTCAGTAGCTGAGAGGGGGAGAGCCAGGTTGTCTAATTGAATTGTTGGTAAATATCCCTCCTTGATCACATTATTAAGTTCTCCTTGAAATGGTGGAAGGCGAGGAGCATCCAAGAAAATACCAATGCTTTATAGTTTTCATCAAACTAAACAAAGAAAGCTTAAAAAGTCAATATTTACATTATTGCCAAAATCATCTTTGAAATGTCATATTAATCTACCTCTCTTTAGGATTTCCATATAAGGGACAAAGTTTCTGCATTAGTTTCTTTCCATTAATTTTCTTGAAGGTGGATGATTGGAATTAACTAGTTGCTAGTGTGAAGTGAATACAGAAGGTCGACTTGACTTATCTAATTGAATTAATTGCACAAACCTTGGAAATAAATATCTATTTCTAGTAAATATTTCCAATGTTGGTTCCACTCATTTTGTTAGGATGGCATCAGTGATGTTGCATTCCATTCTAGGCACTAGAGACTCCATAAAACTTTTAAAAGTTATCCTGATTAGTTCAATGAAGTGAATTCGGGTCCATTTTTTTGTAGTAGTTGTTCAAACTCAAGATACTTGGGCCTTATAGTTTCTTCTATAGAAAGAAACTATTGTTTCTTCTTCTATAGTTTCTTCAATGGAAATTCAACTTATCCTAGAAGGGTCACAAGAAAAATGTGAGTAAATATGAAAAAAGAGAGAGGCATTTATGGTCATGGAAATATACCTTTCCTTCTGTCATTGTTAGGGCTAAGGTGCTCGACCTCTTTCTCCTCTTTCTGCTTGCTCTGTCTCCTTTGTTTGTGACCTCTCTCTCCTGGTTTGTCTGCGCCCTAGTCTTTATCCTCTCTCTGTGGCTTCTTTCTCCATCTATGGTCGGTATGCTGTCACAGGGATATGACCAGTCCTTTGTACTGTTGCGGGGATATGGATCAACGTATGGGCATGGGGATATTCATCAACATATGGTCGGCATGCAGGGATGCAGGGGTATGGATCAACATATGGGCACAACTGCGGGGATATGCATCAACATATGGGCTTCGTTTTTGTTAAAATGTTATAGGTTTTGTTTTTTATTTATTTTTTAATTTATATATTTTAAATATATTATCAACATATGGGTGTGGGTTTTGTCATAATGTTTGATGTTTTGTTTCTTATATATATATATATAATATATTATAGTGGGTCTAATGATTAAGAAAATGTGTTTTCTCCTAAGAGGTCACAAGTTCAAATCTAGAGGGGGGTAGGGTATGTATACCTCCATAGACTTTATGAGTCAAATCACTGGGTGGAGGGGATCCCTTGTCCCACAAAAAAGGGGGTCTCAAACAACTATTTGGTGTTTATCTTATTATTAGAGATAAATTTGAACAAGGATTTTGTTTATCTTGTTGATATTGACATCCTTTTGTATGAGATGGTCAATGACAATGGTTAGTGCGACCTAGAAGGCAGATTGAAAACATTATAGGTTAAAAACATTTGATCAATGTATTGTCATATAAGCTTCATATCAATATAAATTTAGTTGATTTACCAAAAGAATGAATTTATGTATTTGTAAAAATGTTTTTATAAATATTTGTATTCACCAAATTTCATCTCATTTTTTAAATATCTCTACCTTTCATTAATCTTAGTGTATAGGATAACAATCACAAACTAAACCCAATTAACACCCAAATTTCTGTTGTTACCACTTATTAGTAATAGGTTTGTGTGCAAAGTGACCAAACACTCTAATAATAATCAGAGAAGGTTAGCGATTGTTGAGTTGATGCATGGATGAGCCATCCATCAATCTGCTGCATGGAGAAGCCATCCGTCAAACTCTAATTTGCTATGCGTGGAGGAGGTCGCATATTAAAGCCGCTGAAGAGTTTTGAAGGGGGTGCACTACACTGAAGGATCGTTGTTATTGTTAAGCTATTGAAGAATTTGATGTTTGCAAGAATTGCACGAGAGAGAAAGTCGCCTCTGCAGATTTGATTATTGAATCGTTGCTACCGTTCGCAAGGAATTGCTTGCAAATTGTCACATATTTTGACTTCCAGAGCTTAAGGGAGGGTGCATATCATTGTTGTTACCGCCAATAGACTTGAAACCTGCTATCAAGAATCATTCGTTGTCTCTTTGGTGGTCACGTTCTAGCCAAATCAAAAAAGATTTGATGTACCAGATTGCAGGAGATTTGTTGTCAGGAAAGAGGAATAGGATCCTGTCATGATCTGTTGTAAGATTAGTATTTTATCACATCATCTCAAACCTTCAATGAGTTCTAAACACTTGTGAATTTGAAGGAGTGTAAATTTGGGTCATAATACACCTACCTAACTCCATCATCCCTCAAGTCAACATCATGGGCCAAAATCAACGAACATCATATCATTATCTATTTAAGACATCCTGAAAGATAATCATATCTCCATACACGACCAAGACAAGTGAATCACATCTATCAAATTTATAAAGATATAAATATGCACAAGTCACATACATCCTAAAATACCAATCTCATGGTATAGGTAACAAGCCACATAATGTGATGAATAACATATGAAAATGATAATATCTCTCATGAACCTCAAAACCTATGGCAACTAAAACAACATGAACTAGGTCAATTCCATATTTTTGACAAAATATTTATGCAAGAGTAACATCACGGTCAACACCCTCTATCTAATATAATTTATTAACCTTGTCCCTATAGTGTATAACACTCACATCGGTTGTAAGCTTAGAATTAATCACTAATTCCATAATAGGTTTTGGACTTGTATCTATTGCATCCTACCATGAATTATATGCACATACCTCCTCAATTATAGAAGGATAATCTAACTTCTCACTAGAATTTACAAGTACCACAAGATCAACAAGTAACTCGTAAAGACCACCTTCTCTCACCCCTCTAGAAAAAGTCCTCAGACTAGATAAACTACAATCATTGATGGTGCAATGTTGTCCCTCAAATGCAACTCTCCAATGTACATATATCATACAACAAACTGAAAGAAAATTCTTCAAACTAGGAACCAATAGAACATTAGTCAATAACATCACCTCAAGGCATCTAGAAGGAAATGGAGCCAACTCCGCTCACAAGATAAGTAGCATAATCACCAAGTGTTGGGTATAAATTGCATCAATGGTGTACACAATGTACTAATCTAATGGTTATGAATTAGATCCCGACAAAAATGAAAGTAGAACATGAAAACCATATCCTAAATATGCTTCACAAAGATTCAAACCCTAGTATATTCATGTGACAAGAAAGAAAACCAAGAAATTACAACAATATGCATCAACAAATAGTTTGAAATAATGCAACAAATATCTCCATAACGAATAGAAAGATCAAAGATATCACCTAGGGAGTAGACGTTTTGAATATGTGGCTCCAAAGCCTCCTTCTTGGGAGGGTCCGTGAATTCCTTGATGTGTATATATCACCTCCTTGGTTGAGTGATCAAAACACAGAAAACATTATCAAGAGGAAGGAGTCCTAAAGATATCTAGTGTGGTTTTGGCTGCATGTACCTACTATGTATGGATGGATGGATGGAATGACCTCGGGCCTTTATTTATAGGAAAATTAGTGGTTAAACACCCTTGAAATGGTCATAAAATAGTTGTTAAATATGGCAAAATCAAGGCTAGGAATATCAACTAGAGTTTAGAAATTTCCATTGATAACTACTTTCCCTTTCTAGAAAATTTGGGCTGGGAATAATCAAAATTGTGATTTTGATGGGTTAGTGTAGCTTTTGGGGCTACCTTCCACATGATGACACACATTTTAGGGATATTATTTGCGCTAGCTTTAATGGGTCAAAATTAGGATTTTTCCTAGCGACTTATAGAGG
>ML833258.1:29043-45003 GCA_009831015.1 Picea engelmannii
GCTTTGTTATTCCCAATGTTATATATGTTGGCATATCCAAAGTATTTCATCGTATATGGTCTTTTAGAATCATATATTTTCTTATGCAATGGTCGAAGGTGGATTAATGCTAGCATTAGCTCGAATGTTTCCTTTAGCAATTTCTACTAGCTAAAATACATTGTCTACCATATTAGTAGGTGTGATTTTTGTTTTATTGTTGCATAGAACAAGCCTGCCACACTGCATTTTTTCTTAAATGTTTGTACAGGGATAGGCCCTTAGGCGGTCCTAACAGTCTGAAGTGTTTACCTGACAGGTTAAATGTTTATTGTGCAAATGCGTTGGGATATAGTTTCGTTTCATTTTTTTTATGCTCGACATCGATGCTTCAATGGTCGATACTTGTTCGATGCTTGGTTCCATGATTGTTGTTCGTGTTTGATTCAACTTTGCAAAGTTGAGGTCCTGCAGTTGCAGTTGGACATCTTCCTGGTTGTTCATTGGTTTGTTGTTCTTCAACTTTGCAACTTGTTAGACCTATTATTGTGGTTTCCAGTTTTCGCGGCTGACCTCTTGTCATCCCTCATTGACGGGTAAGTTTCCCTGTTCCTATTTTTCAATGGTGGGGGTCCCTGCCTCCAAATTTTGTTGTAGACCATATTTGTCTATGCTCTTAATTTATGTTCCTGGAAACCATGCGTGTTCATATGTCGGTCGCGACATTCATAGCTATTTGGAAAATTGCAATGTGAAGTGATTCTCAAAAAATAGTTTGAAGCTATTAGAAGAGGGAACCATCGGTCGGGGTGTAGACGCGGGGAATGCTTTTATTCTGTGGGTATGAAAATTGCGCCCACCTATTGTCTTTATGTCGAGTAAATTTATGGTTTTATTTATTTGCGTTGTTTCTTTTGTTTGGTACCCAGTTTCGGGCTTGTAGTTTTCCTATTCTGCTTTCCTTTTTTTCGGGGGTGCTATTATTTTTTTTCCCACTTTACTCTATTTTCAGACAAAGTGAAATTATCTAACAAACAACTTCAAAATCAGAATTGAAAAGATGGAATAAGTAATATATGTTGAGTCATATGAAATACATACACAGTCCATTATACATGGCAACATTGACGTGGTTTTTCATAGCAATGGCCTCTTTAGATTGGATACATTATTGTATACCACGGGGGATTTCCTTTTCGATACATTTTAGGTTCTGTTGCATTTCTGGTATTCATCGATAGAGTTGTGCAATGGATTGATAGATTATTTCTTGGCCTTTTTAAAAAATGGCGACGTGAAGGCATTGAACTCCTATGAATACGAACTGGAATCTGATTTTCTTCGGCAGTTGCACGGAATACATGATGTCGCTACGTATTTTTCAAAGATGTGATTGTCTACATCTCCATCTTTTCCTGCACATGAGAGGGGACTTTGGGGAGACACATTTTGTATATGGTGGCTGTCTAATTGGCTCAATATATCGGTTGGAATATGGTCATTGACAAGAAAAAGAAGATATCTACTATTCAACAAAGGTGCCCCTAACAATTCATATTGCATTTTGTTCCATGATGCCAATGCTATCAGTGGTCATTATGAACCACTCCTGTACAGAAAAATGTCCATATGCAATGTTGAAGTACCTCATATTTACTTGTCCATCTTTTGCAAAGACCTTGAATCGCATTGGGAACGGATTATGCATCACATATATTGCCATGGTTTACAGCTGGCAACAAATGTTGTGTCTAACTGTGGAGATAATCTATTTAATGAAATTTGTTGTTTGGTAGCAGCGGAGTTTGATGTGCAGTCACTGTGGATTTACACTATGTAGTCCTTTTGCAATGCAATTGTAGGTGGCAGCCAACAGGCTTTTAGGTGCTTGCATCAGCACCTTTCGCCATATCTCCTAGAAAATATGCCGACAATTGGAACCTGGAAGGAATACCTTGTAAACATGGTGCTTCCATATCATGAAAAAGGGAATGTGGAGGGTTGCATATTTTGTTTCCAATGGTTGTCTATGATATTCAGAGTAAATATCTAGGTCTGGTTGGCATTGCCAGATGGCACTGTCCATTCTTGGTTTCCTGATTCAAATTACGATCGAACATTTGACATTCTCTCATTGAAAATAGATACAACACATATCCATTATGAACCTTTTCTTCGGCACATCGGTGGTTCAGGATTGGATGTCCATTCCACCTAAATGACATCGAATCTGCATACACGTGGCATGATTTTTAGTGAGAATGAAACTCTTGTCAGGTGCGATATGGCCATAAAGGGCTTGAACAAAAAATCGATGCATGAAATTCATCATAGTTGTGATGAGCCCACACAGGGCTTAAACAAAAAACATAGAGTAATTTATCACGACTTGAAAAAACTATGCGTCAAATTCGTCCTAGTTGTGATGAGCCCACACAGGCCTTGAACCAAAAACGTAGACTAGGTTATCAACACATGGATCAGAGTGAAATTCATCCCAATTTCCATCATCTCATCGTTCCCTTGGGCAAGAAACGTAGAATAAGTTACCACAACTTGAAAAAGGTCATGCGCGAGAGAAATAAATACATTTCCACGCTTCCTATTAGAGAGAAGGCCACATATGACCATTCTGGGATATGCGACCACATTTCATTAACACTACATTAACAATTTCATGAAACTTGTCATTAAAGATCCTCGCCACAATTCATTAACAATACAATGACAATTGTTGTGGCTCTGAAAAGACGCTTGCAATACAAAAATTCCTATCAGACAAGAAAAGTGCATGTGCATGATGTTATGAAAGCATTAAAGGAATTATGTTTGAAGGCCCTATACAAAGCACATAACATTTGTATAAATGACAACTAGAACAGTGTTCTTGCAGAAAAGGATGGAAACTCTGCAGACACTTTTGAAAATCCTAGTGAATTTGATACAAGTGATGAATCAAATAATGAAACACTTGTTGAGTCATTGGTGCATGGATTCACTAATTCACAGTGCATTCTTGATTTGTAATAAAACATTGTTGAAATTGCACCCCCTAAGGAGCAACGTTCACTTGGAATACTCAAGGACAAATTAACTGAGGAAATGAAAATTCCAACACTATTCTATGGAGATGCACGTGGCACTGATATCACAGAATGATTCAGTTATCATAAAATAGTCCAATGGGAGCTAATACATTCAAGCAGTTGCTTCTCCTATCACATAAAAAAATTGTTTTTCAAAACAATGTGCATAGTAATAGAGAAAGTTCTCTCCTACATGTGGGTCCGAATAAGAAAAGGCCAGTGACAAGGAAGAAAGTTGTTGGCCAAGGACGTGAAGTACAAAGTAAACCTGGAAAAAATTCTAAATTCTAATATTGAGTACATAGATTTCAAAAACATTTGCACCTCCCCTCACTATTTGCAACAAAACAAAAAAAATATTTTTGTAATGATCCGGCAATTGGGTCCGTCAACATTTTTCGTCACATTTACAAGTGCAGAGCATTGTTGGAATCCATTGGTAGCTACTATATCTAACCTGCATAGGAAGAGGAAACGTGAAAAAGAAACCGATGCCCTGGAAAATAATGACATTGACTACCTCATAAGAAAAGACCCAGTAACATGTACTCGATATTATAGACATAGAATAAATTCTTTGAGACAATTGATATGCCATGATGAAACGTTTTTCGAAAAAATATCGGACTACTTTTTTGTAACTGAGTTTCAGAATAGGGAAAATGAACATGACCACGCACTGTTATGGATAGAGGGTGCACCAGTTTATGGTGCTGCTAGCAATTTAGAAATTGAACAATTGTGGATAAATACATAACATGCAACACATATCATTTGGATCCAAAACTTGCCAAATTCCATAGATATTGCCATACAAGAAGTTGTAGAAAATGAAAAAACTCACATTGCAGATATTAGTTTCCCGTGTCACCCGTGAGAGCTATAAGAATGATAGAGCCACTTAGTTTAGAGGACAATGTTGTTGTTGAGAAATCGAAATCATTGTTCACATTTCTAGAAGAAGGACAATTTCACAAGCTGATGAGCTTCGATGCCTTCTTGACAAAGGTAAATCTATCAGAAGATGAGTACATCCAAGTCATACAATGTACGCTTAGGAAACCAATAGTTTTCCTCAAACAAAATCTTTCCCATATTTGGAACAACAGTTTCTCCAAGGACATGCCAGTTATGTGGAAAGAAAATACAGATGCGCAGTACGTGCTCAATGCATATGCTGCAACATATTACTGTACTTCATATATGACAAAGGTTGACAAATCTATGACAAGTGCATTTAGAAGAATATGCAAAGAACATGAAAGAAGTCATATTGATGCAATACAAATGATATGCGCACTTGGCAATACATTGCTTAATATTCAACAAATGTCTGCTCACCAAGTAGTTCACATTTCACTTTCACTGCCTCTCACTTGTAGTTCAAGAAAATCTGTCTTCATAAACACATCCCCACTTGAAAAACACACATTTTTCCTTAAACCATCAGTTTTGCTACAACAAGAACTTGACAATTCAGAAGACATGCTATGTCACTCTATTGTTGATTATTACCTCCAGCATCCATCTCCTAGTAGGCATATATGCTTAGCAGAATTTGTATCGCATTACAAAAAAAATGGTGCACCCATATCAAAAATAAAAACACCCTCTGTCATACGGTTTTTCAAATACAACAAACATTGTGACTATGAAAACTATTGTAGAGAAAAATTGTTGTTGTACGTTCCATTCCATGAAAATGAAGAGACATTAAAACATAACTTCCCTACATGGGAGGTTGTGTATGTTGCGTATGAGACTATAGTGCACATTAATGAAGCTAGATTTACCTACAATGTTAATCCAACATGGGATGATCTAGAAGTTGCAGTTAATGACCTAGAAAACCCTAACGCCCATGATCAGACATTCACAAACCGAAAAACAACCAGAACTCCTTCCGATTCCTATGACTTGCAAGCGGATTTGCCTCATCCTCCAGCAGGTGGAAGTGAAAAACGTATCAATCTTGGTTTTCAAGTCACAAAACATCATTTCCTAATTGAAAATAATGAATACCACAGAATAAGACGTTTGTTGAATCGCGAACAACAAACAATTCTAAAGGACATTGCTCTTAAAAAATGCTTGAACATGGACAATCTTGTGCACTTGTTCCTTACAGGTGAAGCAGGAACAGGGAAGACATTCACGGCTAAAGCATTGTTCCAAATTCTTATATGAATCTATGATTCAAAAAATTCATCAGATCCCATGAAATCAAAGGGCCTAATAGTTTCATACATAGGAAAAGATGCATATAATGTAGGTGGAACAATGGTCCACTCTGCATTTTTGATGCCTTTTAATAGGTCACAGTTTTTTCCACTTAGCAAGGAAATGTTGGATACATTGTCTAAGCTTTATGAGGAACTCCAACTTGTAAATTTTATAGATGAAGCATATTTGATTGGCAGTTGATTCTTGTATTCCATTGAAAACTAATTAAGAAGCATAAAACATGTGCACACAAAATACTTTGGAAACATTCATATGATTTTCTATGGGTATATTTACAAGGAGCAACCCATTCAAGATTCTTTGATATTTGAACAACCTATCGTTAACATGGAAACAGTGACACATGACTTTTAGAAAGACAATATTAAATGCTTTGAGTTGCATACTACAATGTGGCAGATAGATGAAACATTCATTGCAATTCTGAATAGAATGTGCACAAACAACAAAACATATGATGACTTAACATATATCAATTCTAGGTGCTTGCGGCCTGCACCAACAGAACCTACGTTCCCTTACCTGTTTTATAGAAATAAGGATGTTGCAATGCATAACAGCCACATGCTATCGGCCAAGCCTGGCAATGATATCATCATCAACTCAATTGACTTGGAAAATTACAACCATGGAAATGTGCCACACCATGAACATACAGTCACTTTACCTTCTCATCTTGTCCTCAAATTAGAAATGTTAGTTGAAATATATGCTTGTAACTATGATTCACAGGATGGCTTGGTCAATGATGCATATGGAATACTCAAAGACTATACGAAAATAGAAAAACTTGATGTCCTTTGGATTAAGTTCCATGAACCACATATAGGCAAGCGACAAGCAAACAAGTTTTCTTTTCTATATACTTCAAACACTAGAAGCGATTGGACCCCTGTTTTGTGAATATCAAATCCAGTATCGACATCAGTAAAGACAGGTCGACTGAAGATTCGAAAAAAGTTTCCGATTAAACTTGCATGTGCACATACATTACATAGATCACAAGGACTAACACTTGATCATGTCGCATTCCAACCTACTGGAATTCGGATACATGGACTTGTATACACAAAATTGTCCCATGTCAGAAGCATAGACTCCTTGTATTTACTAAGTCCTCTCACAAAACATAACTTCAAACTGAAATAGAAATTTGATATTGAAATGGGAAGTCTGATGACCATCGCAAAATGGCAACTGCACTATGATTACCAATTCATACAAACAAATTCATTTGTATCGATTCTGTCACTTAACACATGCATCTTAAATGCACACATGGATGATATATTGAATGACTATGATACAATGCAATCTGATATTATGTGCTTGCATGAAACACACATGGCATTATTCATGCAGAACAAACAATTCCCAAATCACAATTGCATATCAAGTTATAGTAGACATGGGGTGATGATATTAGTGAAAAAAAATGTATCAATTTTGGACCATATACATATCGAAGAAAAGAATGATGAAGTTGTGATTGCAAAAATTTTCTTCCATGGAACAGAAGTTACAATTTTGAGTATGTATGTTGCTCCCCATGCAGCATTCTCCAACATAGTAGATGTCATTTCTAATGCATTGGCCCATTTCCATCTGAACGGGCCCATTGTACTTGTAGGAGACTTCAATATTGACATGCTACAAAATAATGACAGAACAAAAGAATTGAAAAAATACATGTGCAAATACAGTCTCTGCTTTCTTTTGAACAACACAAGTCATGTGCAGAATGCACTTATTGACCATGTCTGGTCGAATGTGCCCATTCCTCAATACAGTATATTTATCTTAGACACATATTGGTCTGATCAAGATACAATTGGTATTGCACTTGAATTATGAGATATACATCAAACATATTGCAAAATGATATTTCTATGTTTCAAAGCATATTCGTATAGTTTGTTGCAAAAAAAAACAAAAAATAAATAAAAAGAAAAAAACAAAACAATTATCCAGCTTCTTGGTTTTCCGTGAATTCTACACATATTGTTCAATATACATTATGCAAAAAAAGAAAAAAAAGAAAAGGTACATCTTTCTAAAAACTGTTTGTTTGTCTATTCATTTTATTCTACTTTTTTTAGTATTTGTACATAGTACTTTCCTTTTTCCTTTACATGTTAAGTTATGTTCATATTCCTTTTGATTTGTGTTTTTGTTCATAGAAACAAACAGGATAATTGTACGCCACAAAGAACTCCTAACCAGAGATGTAGACGAATCCATGCAAAGGTGCACTTTTTCCCTGTCCTTGTTCCAAACTAAAAAGTTTTCCGTTTACTCTGTCTGTATTTGTTGAACTTGTTTTCAGCTATGTTTTTTTATTTTCTCGTTTTGCACCTAGAGCCTGCTAACCCACAATTCCTCCATCCAACATAAATACTATGCTGAGCTAGCGATCCCGCAAGTCCATTTGTCAGTTTCTATATTTCCCAACTATGGATGTTGTTTGCCAGCCTGCAAGTGTGAACTCCAATTAACTGGCTAAGTATGGAATGAGGTATCTATGCATATTTTGTATGTATCAGTCTGCAAATTTGCTTGTCAATTTGTATATCATTGAGTTGTGGATGTTATTCTTAGGGCATGGAAGAATACATGCATGTTTTTCACCCTGGAAGACAGAGAACCCGCGATCCAAAAAAGTGTACACACTCTATAAAATCTGAGCCACCCCGCAAGTCCACTTGTCAATTTGTACATCGTCGAAGTCTGTGTGCTATTTGTAAGAGACATAACAATAGAAACCTATTTTTTTATCCTTCCAGCCCGATAACCCGTGATCCAGAAAGTGGCCAAGTATGGAATGCGATATTCGTACATGCTTTGTAAAATCTCATGTCCATATTTTATAAAGGTACATATTTAGTTTTTCCTAGTTTGTAGACATATTGATATGGTCAGGACACAATTCATGTTCCACATGAATTATGAAATATACACTACGAGTCGCACCGAGCCCTTTGGTTTCATTATCCAATTTTATGGTTGCGGGTTCCCCTCTACGTGTTATCAAACTCTGTCCATGTTCCATACTAAACAGTTTTTTGTTTACTTTGTCTATATTTGTCGAACTTGTTTTCAGTTGTGTTTTTTTATTTTCTCATTTTGCGCTTAGAGTGCACCAACCCGCAGCTCTTCCATCCAACATAAATACTTTTTTGAGCCAGCAAGCCCACAACTCCGCTTGTCAGTTTCTATATCGCCCAACTATGGATGTTGTTTGTAGCACACGGAATATTAGAGGCCCAATTTACAGCTCGCCAGCCCACAAGTCCGCAATCGAACTAACTGGCTAAGTATGGAATAAGGGATCTATGCATATTTTTTATGTATTGGTCTGCAAATCTGCTTGTCAATTTGTATATCGCTGAGTTGTGGATGTTATTTTTAGGGCATGGAACAATAGAGACTCGTTTTTTTACTGTGGCAGACTGAGAACCCGCAATCCAAAAAAATGTACATACTCTATAAAATCTCAGCCACCCCAAAAAATCACTTGTCAATTTGTATTTCTCGGAAGTCTGTGTGCTATTTGTAGGATACGAGACAATAGAGACATATTTTTTGAGGCTGCCATCCCGAGAACCCGTGATCTAGAAAGTGGGCAAGTATGGAATGCGATATCTGCACATACTCTGTAAAATCTCATGTCCATACTTTATAAAGGTACATATTTAGTTTTCCCTGGTTTCTACACATATTGATTTGGTCACCACACAGTTTGTGTTCCATATGAATTATGAAATATGCACTATGAGTCCGACTGAGCCCTTTGGTTTCCTTATCCAATTTTATGGCCACAGGCTCCCCTGTACCCATTATCAAACTCTCATTCCCCATGGTCYGAGTGTGCATCTTGCATCCAAAACTTGGTAATCCATGTCTATGCTCATGGGTTCCCAGACGGTGGAGTGGAACATTGCATGTCCATCTAATCTTGCGCCTGAGACTTCGATGATCTGCAATTGAACCCGGGTTGGAAGATTGCGAATTCTTTGCTAGTTTTCTTTAATTAATTTGGACACTATCAATATTCATTATTAATAATTTAGTACTTGAAAATAATGTTAGCTATAATATGATCCAGTCAGCCCGCAACTCCACTTGTCAATTTCTATATCGCCCAACTATGGGTGCTATTTGCAGGACACAAAACATTAAAGGCCCAACTTACAGCTCGGCAGCCCGAAAGTCYRTGATCCAACTAACTGGATAAGTATGGAATAAGGGATCTCTGCATATTTGGTATGTATTTCTCATTTATGGGAACCCGGAAACCTTGGGGTCTATGTGTCAATTTGTATATCGCGAAAATCACTAAAAGTAGAATGTTGAGCCGRCCAACGCGCAAATCTGCTTGTCATTTTGTATATTGYGAATGCCCCAAACTTTGGTGATCTACAATTACAGCCAGACTCAAACCTTGAGACTCATTTCATAATTTTGTTTAATTAAATTGTACAATATCACTATTTAATATTCATATTTTAGTACTTGAAAATTACCATCCTGGCCCCCCCAGCCCTGCAGTTCGTCTGCAAGTTTGTATATTGTAGAACTGTAATCGGGCAACTCTAGGTACTATTTACAAGACACAGAACAGTAGAGGCCCACTTTTCAGTCCACCAGCCTGAGAACCCGTGATCCAAAGACTGTACATGCTTCCCTTCGCTATGTTCCCTGGAAGCCTGCAGAAAATCACAGTTTCCATAGTTACCCAGTTTCCCGCAATTCTGCAAATATACAAACCCTCCGCTGAACTACACCATCATGCCCTCTTATGTTTTACACATTTTGAAACTCGCATGTCCTCGCTATTGCCTGTAAACTTATTTTGAAGCCCGTCCGACCACTTTTCAGACTTGACCATTGCTTCCTTGCTTGCTATTCCCCAACTCCATCACCTTCGCACATGTCCATATTAAGAAGTAATATATATGTGTGTGTGTGTGTGTGTGCTTGTATGTGTGTGTGTGTGTGTGTGTGTGTGTCTTGTTTCTAAATCTTTAATGCTAACTAGTTATCGTGCAAGCACCGTCTAAATTGTCATTGATGGGTACACGGCTCGAGAAGTTCTACCATTAATTCAATATTTGCGGACTCTTTTGCTATCACTTCCCACTGTTAATTTCAAATACCATGGAATGTCATTCGCACACTGTCAGCTTCGTTCCTTCACGAAACCTCCAATCCTTAAATCTTCTTCGTCGTAACCACCACCTTCACACTTCTAAGTATGCAATAATTAAGCTTTACTTCTACTAGCTCACCATACAAGACGCATAGGCATTGTCATTAATGAAGGAAGACCTCAGGGGGATTTTCCATTCCCATGCATTGAACCAACATTTCCGGCGGGTTATATTGCGCCCTCCATTTCTTCATTTTAGGCAGCCTCTAGAGAAAATCAACGTTTTCATAAACTAATGGCAACAATTCCACAATAGTTATGTACAAATACACTAAACATATTCGTGCCTGAGGTCTAGAAATTAATAGTCCATCATAAATTTGATAGTTCTGGCAAGTTTCCGGTGCAAGAAAAGGGAAAAAAATTGCAAGGGAGGCAAAGCAACCCAAAATTTAGAGTGAAAACATGGATCTTGACACTGATCTGGATAGCATATTCTGCAACCTTGATCAACCCAGAGACCCAATTCAACATGGCTACCCAATGGACATAGTTGATACCAAATTTTTTTACGAAGATGAATCCTTCGTATTCTAGAGTGTTTTTTTTTAAAGCGAATAAAAAATAATAATTATTGAAAAAAAATATGTCAAAAATAAGAAAAGAAAACTTCGTTTAGAACTTGACCTTGCCAATATGTAGGTGTCCAAAATATCTCAAATTCACATGGCAACCGAAGATGCTCTTCATGACTCGGTTCAAGTCATTGAGGCCGAGAATGCCAAACTAAAGGACCGGATTAAGGAATTAGATGAAGCTTTGTTTCTTATGACATTGCTTGGCAGTCCTTTGGCAATAGCCATACCTTCGACTCCCTGCACCCCTGCGGCAAATCTAAAAGGATCCTCTAGATTCCTCGCATCCTGTAGAGGATATGTGGAGAAAAATATCAATAGAAGAATGGAACTGATTACTAAGGCCTGGGAAACATCACAAAATATGGATTCAGTGGGAAGCAGGGCACATAACTTTCTCCGACTTCTGCAGATGGATTTAAAAAATGAAGAAACTTTCTATTTGCACATGGTCATCCGTTTTTCCTTTCATGTCAACAACATTCTAGAAACGACAAGAAGACAACATGGTATCCCTTCCACAAAAAGACTCATTCAATTAGAAGCATGCTGGAAAGAAAAGGTGAAGAACCTGTATCTCATCGTCCAGTCATGTGAGAAAACAATATCAAAGAAAGAAGCATTAGTCACAAAGATGGCCAAAATAGACTTAGTCAGAAGGACAAACAACTTCCAAGACCCCATCTTAATCGTCAACTCATTGGCATTAACCAAGAAATCTTTCGATAAACAACTTGATAATTTTAAGGCCTTGTCTCTAGAAAAATTTTATAGGATTCTTGAATATCGTGAGGAAGACGTGGACAATTGGCTAGTCCACTATTCAGTGTAGAATGGAGACATTCATTAGTTTCTGTGTAATTTTTCTATTGATCTAACCAAATTAGAAAATGGACTTTTCATCATTAAAATCCAGAATGACATCGACGTCGCCCCCTTGAGAAGCTATATTGAAGAGAACTTGAAGTGGGTCCCTGACAAAATCCAACAGGAAAATGCATCAGCAAGAAAATAGCAAAATTACTTCTTGGAACATTCCTATACATCCTTTGTTTATTAGTCCATTTATTCAAGCTGGTTGGCCACTAAAATCAACAGGAATATGCATCATAAATAAAATACAAAAATTACTTATATGTACCATGCCTGTAAGTGTATAGTCATAGTCCTTTCTTTATCAATCCAATTATTCCACCTTTTCTAAATATAAATCTATAACCAATGACTAATATCTTCCCATTTCTACTTTTCAAGTATTACTCTCTACCATGTCCCACTTCTTTTTTCCAATCTCATTTCTTGTACATATTTTTCTTATGGTCCATGGAAGCCCCAATCCCAATCTATATGACAAAGACATTTAAATTTCTAGGAATATGTAACAAAGTATTATTTTTTTCATTTATTCAAAATAAAACTATTATTTTGTCTCCTCATATATTATGTGTTCCTACATTTTTATCTTCAGCTATGATGAATGTGAAGACATTCTTTTATTTTATTTCAATTCTCTTCCTTTTTGATGTATATTTTTCCATGTCTGGTCATTTTCAAAATTACATATGCGGTAAATCACACTCAAATTTCACATATCATATTTCATATATATATATATATGTGTGTGTGTGTGTGTGTGTCATAAATTTATAAAACTACATATTTCATATAAAACTACATATTTCGTATGTATAAAAATAAATATCTACTTTGTAAAATTACATATTTTATATGTATAAATTATGCATATTTTTCCCTGCCTGGTCATTTTCAAAATTACGTATGCGGTAAATCACTCACTCAAATTTCACATATCATATTTCACACACACACACACACACACACACACACACACACACATATATATGTTTCTTTAAATTTACAGGAATATGTAAGATGTTTTATTAATTTTTCTATATAAATGTCATAAAATTGTGTTCACCACTTTATCTTTACCACTTGTCCTTCTTATTGCTTGCCACAAAGGCCCTTACAATTCAAATAGTCCGAACTCTTCTTGTCAATTTGTATATCGCTGAACTCTGGGTATTCTTTGTAGGCCATGGAACAACAGATGCCCATTTTTCAGCCCGCCAACCCAAGAACCCGCGATGCAAAAACTGGCTAAGTATGGATTCAGGGCTTCGTGCATGCTCGATAAAATTTCATCCCCATATTCTATAAAAGTACATATTTCGTATGTATAAAAGTAAATATCTTCTTTATAAAATTGCATGTTCGGTATGTATAATTTATGTTGTCCAAGAACCTTTAATTTCATAAATTTCAATTTCTTGTGTCCAGGAACCCTTGTTTTAAGAAAAGCTATTTCGGGAATATGAGTTTTTTTCGTGCTCTTCTCCACGAACCTATGTAACAGACGTTACTACTACTTTTTTGTGTTTTTTGTCCATGAGCGTATGTAAAACATATGTAAAGAATACTATTTCAGAAATGCTAAATTTTTTGGACACCATGCCCTTAAAATTCTAATAGTTCGCAAATCTGATTGTCAGTTTGTATATCGTGGAACTATCGGTGCTTTTTGTAGGGAACGGAAGAACAAAATCCCAATCTTTAGCCTGACATCCTGTGAACACACCATGCAAAAACTGGCTAAGTATGGAATGAGGGCACCGCTTTGCAAAATTACATATTTTGTATGTATAAATTATGTTGTCCAGGAACCTTTCATTTCATAAATTTCAATTTCTATTGTGTCCACGTTCCCTTCTTTTAAAGAAAACCAAGTCAAGAATGCTAATTTATTTTTATTTTTTTGTCAACAAACCTATGTAACAGACATTACCACTATTTTTTTCGGTTTTTTCCCATGAACCCATGTACTTCAACTTCCTTCCCATGTCTTTGTACTCCATCACATTTATTTCATTTCCCGCTAATGGGGTGCTAGTAGAGCACACGCGGTGAGAGGAGCAGCCAGGAGTGATCCTTCGTGGCACTGGCCACGTGATGATCACATGCCACTCCCTCCAACCTACCTCGTGACTTTAAGTTCATCTCGCTTGAGGAAGGGCATCATTACTCTCAGTGTGCCCTATTGTGCCTTTGCATCCTTTCAATGGACCAGCACCTTTGCTCGGCCTTTACTCTATGTGTGCAGCCATTTATGGAACCTCACCAACTCCCTGACCTATTTCAATTGCTCGAGTGGCTCCATATGTCTCATTATTTCCTGGTTTTTCTTCTCAGAGCTCGGCCTCCTGCCCAGCCTTTCCCTCCTCTTTTGTTGTCCTCTCCTACTCTCTTCCTAACACATTTTCTCTCTCCTACTATCCCAGAGATGCCCCGGCGATGAGGGAAGTCAAAATGCAGGTCAGCCTGGTAGCCAAACCGACCCCGCCTAGTCCTCCATCCCCTGCCTGCTCCCTCCTTGTTATCCTCCTCCTCTTTGGCCACCTTGTCCAACTCCCTGGCGTAGTCGACTCAAATTATCGCTTCTCTCTCACCCCTTGCTACATCCTTTTCCAACATAATGGAGGGGTTGGACTGCTCAGGGGCCTCATTGGACTACAACCCAGGATCTTTAGGAAATTTGGCCTCTGTTTCACACCCAAGCCCTTTGGCTCCTCCCAACTCTCTGGCCACCCGGTCGCTTCAGGACCAGCCTCACGATGCCCAATTTCAGATGGATGGTTTGGAAGCTAGTCAAAATTCGTGACGGACACCCCAATCTCGAGCCGGTTCCAACGCTAACCCAGAATGCGAGTGGCAAACAGGCCTTGCACTGGTGCAGATCCTGGTATTTGACCTGTGTCGAGACATGGATGACCTCCAATTCTTCCTAGAGACCCTGGAAAGCAAAGCCTCTCAACTCCTACAACTGCTCTCCACCTTACAGGGTGCTCATCACCTCCCAGCAGAGGCAGCTCAACCAGCATCAACCTCATCACTATTGTTGGCACTGGAAACTTTGGTCCACGCAGAGGCAGACCGTGAGGAGAAGAGGCTTCCATCATGGTTAAAGGACGTCCAGAAGGAAGAGCATGTGCCATCACAGGCGGACGATGCCATGCAACTGGACTGGACACCAGTCGAGCAGGAGCCGCCTCCTCCTAGGGACACGACATTTGGTGCCTTTTGCATGGTTGCGTCGCTGCACTACAGCCCATACCGATGATATGTCTAATGTTTTTGTCTGTTGTTTTGTCATGTTCATGGTGACCTTTCATGCATTTGTCCATGGATATTATAGTTATTGTAACAACCCTAGTTGAACAAATGTGAAGGATTATTAAGTAAAAAATAATTAGCGGATTAATCGTCTTAATATGGTATTAATTAAACAAGATAGGTATAATAAAACTAATTAAATAATTATTGATTAATTAATGGTTTCAATTTGATTAATTAATTGATTAATTAAACTACCTATTACATTTAAAAACATGAGTGTTAAATTTAATAAATTAATAAGTTATATAGTTAAATTGAAAGGTTACATACACAACAAGGGATAACTTATTAATTGCGGGAAGATAAGATATTAAATAAAGGGGATAAGGGGCATTAACGGGAAAGGATAAGAGGTAATAAATGAGTTAGGTAGGGAGTAAATGAGGCGGGGGGGAAGTCGGTGAAGGAGGGATAAGGAAGGGAAGGAGGTTGACACGAGGTTATTCTACGGGAGGTTGGGGATGGATTTTGGGAGCTCTGGGATTTGCAGAGGAGGTGAAATTTTGGGAGTGGGATTGTATCAGTGCACCAGGGTTGCTGGGGGTTTTGGGCACGGGGGCCAGGATATCCGTTGATATCCTGGAGCTAGGAAGTTACCTAGTTGGCAGGGAGGAACTAGGTTTTGGGCAGTGTTTTACGGTGCAGCAGCGGTCAAGAAGGCATTTGGACAACA
>ML833259.1:20391-49303 GCA_009831015.1 Picea engelmannii
AATTGGGTTTTCCAAGCTATCAAATTGTTGTACCTTACCTTGTGGGAAGAAGGGGCTGGAAAAAGATAAAAGCCAAAAGAATGAAACCTTCATATGCTTCACCCAGGGATCCCCAAGAATGCAATAAAAGGCTTCTCAACAAGAAATAGAGGGATCGGTAAAAAATAATAAATCAAGACCTAGTTGGAGGATAGGGGGTCTCATCACGAGCCAACTTATTAGGTCCATGGGCATGTAGCAGTATGACACTACCATTCAGCTGGTCACCATGGAAGGGTAGTGGATCTTGGTGGCATAGCCAAGAGAAAGGGGTTCTCATCAGGGGCCAACTTTCTCATTTCTGTGAAATGCTTGTGGGTAACATTTTCACCACTGGTCACCATGCCAAGGAAGTGTCCCCTAACTAATCTCTTGAAAGAAAAAAGAAAATGAGAATAAAAAATAATAAAATACATGAATGGGCTTGGAAACATTTGCATCCATGACAAGGTGAAACTCACCCTCTTCAGAGACACCCATAGGTAAGCCATACATTTCCCTGTCATCACTGCACCCATTTCCCAGACATCCCTTACCACCTCATCCACTTACATGGCCCGGATTTGACTTCAACCAGAAACATCCCACATCCAATGAGAACTATCCCAATAGGAAATCCTAGCATCCCCTCCAAACCTGGCTTTTAGGATAGCATAATGTCTTTGAGCACTTTTTTGGGAAAAGGGGTTTCATGCACATGTTTAAATAACTTGATGATTAGATGTGATTGACATTGCTATGATCCCTACGACTTATGATCCCATGGAGGGCATACTTGTTGATGTTGTAGGGCCACACCCGATGGATGGGTACATATGGGGAGATGATCAGTTCAGACCTCCATAGGGCTAAAATCCCACCAGATGGATGCTGAGACCCCAACCAAGGGCAGAGACAGATCAAGGGTTTGCATCGGAGAGAGAGAGGGATGTTCCACCAAGGACAACCTCACAGGCCTAGACCAGGGGGGTCTTTCTCTTTTCACCACAATGTAGGCCTTGGAAACCCCATGACGTCACCCAATGTTTTGGACACTTTGGAGGCAATTGTGTGCCAAGTGGCACGTGTGGCAGGATCCAGAGGCCCAAGGAGGCTTAACGTTTTACTCCTAGAGGCCAACATTACCCCAAGAAGGCCTAATGTCACCCTAAAAGGGAATGACGTCATCTTTACAGATTGATTTAGGGTTTATTTATGGCGTTTAATGTAAAAACTGGATATTACATGTAAACTGGCCATGTCGGCCTTTTTGACCTAATTCTGGTCGTTAAAATTGTATAAATAAGGGGGAAATCACTCTTATTTTTTATCATCTTTTACTCGCACTTGTGAGGACTGAAATTTTTTCCCTATCTAGGGTTACTTGGCTAAAATTTTAGGCACACTTGTTGAGGAAGGCTAAATCTTGGAGTATTTTGGCAATTGTCTTGGTGGAAGTGTTCAACTAGGGTGTTTCTTGATGATTCTTGATGTATGTAAGTAAAATTTATGCAAATCTTCTTAATTGAATGGTTATACTCTTGTTTATCTTGCATTTACATGAAGATTATGAAATTGCTTGTTTAAACCCTAGGAAGACTAGCACATGTTATTTTCCTAGCTTTAAAAGATTTCACCTACTAGATCTTGTCAAGAGGCCGATTTTCTTGAAGCATTTTCTAGGGCCTTGCCATTGCAACATCCTAGTCTTATTTGCTTCATCTTAGCCATTCTTTGCTTCATAATTGAGTTAAAGAGGGAGGAAAATCTACTAAGGCCTAGGGTTACCTACACCTTAGTAGCTAGTTTCCCCTAGGGTTTGATAATTGGAGCCTTGGGTTATCGATACTCCAATCTATCAATCTCTCTTGTCTTTAAATCTCCTACTATCATTATTTCTCTTCAACATTTTCTGCCACATTATTGACTCCATTTTCCCTAAAGCACTAGTCCAAGCCTTCTTGTTGAGTGATTGATAAAAAATAACCATCGAAACCTATACCTTGAGCTTCCTACTAACCATTTCTAACACTAGAATAGCCTAACCTACTAACATTATTGCTGTTGTTACTAAAGTAAGCTACAACCATACATTGCAACATTAAAATCTTTTAAAATCAATTGAAAGGCCTGATTATTGCATTGTCTTGATTGCTTCTAATAAATGCTAGTATTATGATGTTAATGGTTGATTATTCTTAGTTATTTTGAAGTTGTTTCAAGGCACTTATTGTGAAGTATTGCCTCATAAATATTGATGTTATAATTTTTTGTTTACTTCATCATTATCAACCAATTGCTTTATTTGAGAAAGTCTATTGTTTTATGAAGTGCTAACCAACAAGCTGTATTTGCAATATAAATAGTTTCTTGTTGCTTTGTTCCCGGTAGGTACGCCTTGATATATTCTCACTTCATTGGTTATAACCCCGAGACTTTCTGATCAGTGGTGACTTGTGAGAGGGGACCTTTTATTATCCATTTTGACCTTGCCTTCTCAAACCCCCAGGTCACCGGGGACGTCTCCCCTGGGCCTACAAACCTAAATAGAAATAGGAATCCTATTGAGGTGACAATGATAGGATAACATCAAGTTACGCCAATTTTCTTTCCTTTTTACCTCCCCTTTTTATCAAAGTACAAATTGCTTGATAACATTTTGGCGCCATTGCTAGGGAACAATGAGTCAATATTGCTCAAACGACACTTTCTCGGTAATCCTTTCCTCAAAATCCTTTACTTTACAAAGCTTACCTGGCGACTCCACTAAGGGTGATTCCCTCATTCCTTTGATAATTTCAAGAAAATTATCTGGCGACTCCATTAATGACGAAGCCTACCATGACTTCTCAATGGGACCCAGGAAACTTCAAACCTTTAGACATGAGTGAAATCCCATGATACCCTCAACAATTTCCCCCGAAGTATGAAAGATGGCTCCCTAGATTCACTGGTAGTGATGGGGTTAGAGATGACAATCACATGGATGATTTTTGGGCTTTCTTTCAACTCCACCCTATCAGTGATGATGCTGAATATTTGGAAATTAAAATTTTCTTTGCCACTCTTCATGTAAATTCTAGGAAATGGTATGATGATCTCCATGTTGCTAGCGTTACATCTATGGACTAGTTAGAAGAAACCTTTCTCAAAATATGGGGTATTAAATTGGACTATATCCAAACATTACTGAAAAGACTCAAATATGTAAAACAAATTGAGAATGAGACTGTCAGGGATTTCTAGAATATGTTTGAGAGATTGCTATATCAAATTCCTATAAGCCATTATACTAGAGACAAGTACCTTGTGTATCTCTATACCAATGCACTCTTAGTGCATTTAGGGTTCCTCCTAAATAAAAAGGGGCCAAAAACAATCAATGATGCCTATTACATGGCCATGCAAATCGAGGAAATATATCTTTGTCCAAGGGAAAACACATATTCTCTCTAAGAACCAAAGTTGATGACCCCAAAGGTACCCCAGACACTCTTAGTTTGGAGAGATTAGTTACCCTTGAGACCTTTACTACTTATTTCCAAGAAGAATGAGAACACATCATCTACCAACAAAAGGATGAGGGGAAAGATCTTGATGAGATTTTTCAATCCCACAAGGAAAAGCAAAGGACTAGTCATTTTTCTGCCAAGAATAATGAAGATGTAGTTGAGGAACTAGAACTGAACATGATGATGAAGTATCAATATATTCTCACCCCTCTTATGAATCCATCCATGAGCCTTTTTCCACTACACAAGAGGAAGAGAATGAGGTTAGTCACTATCCTTTTCAGGATCTTGATAATGCCTTGTTTTTTGATTCAGAGAAGTAAGAAGAAATGGAATCCTCAGGAAAGATAGATCTTCCTTGTTGTACAGTTGAAGATGTGGAGGAAAGTCTTCCATTTGATGAAGATATCCAAATACTTGAAGCTTCTGCACAGGAAGAAGTAAGCAAGGTGAGTTACTTCCCTTTCCAAATTTTTAATGATTCTCTATCTTTTGATGTGGAAAGTGAAGAAGTCTTGGATGTTCTAACCCCTTCATGTTATGATGAAGATGATGACTTTGTTGATAATATTTATGAATTCATACATGTCGGGAAGTGTAAATGGGATGTGATTGGATATGATGGGGATCCCATTTACGAAATTGAAGGTCGTTTCCAAAAGTTTCCTTTAACTTTATCACATGAAGTTACTAATAAACTTGACAATTGGCAACAAGGAGATGGTGTGATTACAAACCTATTTTAGACACCCAAGGATGACATGGTGCTATATTCTCCTAATGAATTTCGGTCATACCTTAAGGATTTTGATGATTATTCCTCTGAGCACTTGGATTTATTCCATGAAGAAGATTATCAACCACCGTTGTGATCAAATATTGATAGGAGCAAGGACATCATTTTCCCAAAGAAGGATCCTTGTGATAATGTTCTCCAACCACCTTTGATTACTTTATCTTGCTGTGTCGTTAAAGGTGCAGTTGGGAAGTATGTCTTTTGTATTGAGTTTCCTATGAGGCAAACCCTAGAGTTCAAGGGTAGGTTGAATACCTCAAGAATAATTCTATCATCTAAGTCTTTCAACCTTCCCTTAAGATTTTGTCAGTCATCTTCTAGGTCCTTTCCAGTCCTTTCCCAGGCTTTAGATTGTGAAGACATCCAAGGTAGTCGACTTTCAGACCCTTTGAGTCAGTCTTTCAAACCTTTGAATTTTCATGATCCCTTCCTGAAATGGATTGAGCACTTTCCAGAGAGAATGAATTGGAGCCATTTTGTCCCTCCCACCCACCTCCATGAGCTAGACCTTACGATTTACGATGATACAATACATTCTCTAAATCATGTTATTTTTGTGCTCAACTTATCACTGTTTTGTTTTATGATGAAGTACAGAGGCAGGTATTGTGAGACATTGCTAGGATGGTTTCACTGGTTATTTGACTACACCTAGCATTCAACCAATAGGTAAGTAAAGGTAAGTAGTTAGACATTTTCATTCATTGTATATACCATCTGCATTTCATGCTAGAGTAGATGAATTTCCATTTGTATATATGATTTCTTTCATTTTCTGTATTATATATATATATATATATATATATATATATATATNTATGAGCCAAGGGTGATATCACTACCCCAAATGATTACTAATAAGTTTTATGTTGAGATAAAGAAGGTCATAGGTTATGCCATAGATGTTGAGGTTCTCATGGTCTCTACGATGAGCACATGTCCCTGAGTTGGAGCCAGATGTTATCCCCTAGACTAGGGATAACTGAGGAGATTATGTCTTAAGGTCCACAGGTCCTAGACATGGAGTACTGAGAGCCAGATAGAATTGAGCTTGGCCCTGGAGGGCCCATCCTTTTCTTCTTCAACGCCTCCACCTTGTCAGCAGCAACAACATCCATCCCATTGGCCTAGTCCTCCAACAAAAATGGGTCTTGCTCCATGAGGTAATGAGTCTGGGTATCATGGTATGTGTCACTCTGATTCTCAAAACGTTTGAATATGTGAATTTAATTGTTTTTACTTCTAACGTGTTCTTGGACCTTATTCCTTTCCACTTGACCACACTTGGGGGGAATGACAAGATGCCCTAGTAAGTTGGTTCCCATAGGGTTTGAGTTGCCACTTGGGGGGGTTCATGAAAGGTCATCGTCCGTTCCCACCATACTTACCACTTTTCATCTTTTCCCTCTCATCCATCCCATACACTCGTCCATGCATTAGGTTTTCCAAGCTATCAAAGGGTTGTACCTTACCTTATGGGAAGAAGGGGCTAAAGGCCCAGAGGGTAAAAGTAGATGGAAAAATATAAAAGCCAAAATAATCAAACCTTCAGATGCTTCACCCATGGATCCCCAAGAAATCAATAAAAGGCTTCTCAACAAGAAACATAGGGACTCATAAAAAATAATAAATCAATACCTAGTTGGAGGATGGGGTCTCATCACGAGCTAACCTATTAGGTCCATGGGCATGTAGTGGTATGAAACTACCATTCAGCTGGTTACCACGCTAGGGTAATGGCTCTTGGTGGGATATCCAAGAGAAAGGGGGTCTCATCACAAGCCAACCTTCTCATTTCCGTGAAATGATTGTGGGTAACATTGTCACCACTGGTCACCATGCTAGGGCAGTGTCCCCTAACTAGTATCTTGAAAGAAAAAATAAAATAAGAATAAAAAACAATAAAAGGCATGAATGGGATTGGAAACATTTGCATCCATGACAAGGTGCAACTCACCCTCTTCAGAGGCACCCACAGGTAATCCATACATTTACCTGCTATCACTGCACCCATTTCCCAGACATCCCTTACCACCTCATCCACTTACATGGCCTGGATTTGACTTCACTCGGAAAAATCCCACATCCAATGAGCACTAGCCCAATCAGACATCCTAGCATTCCCTCCAAACCTGTTTTGTAGGATAACATAACGCCTTTGAGCACTTGTCCGGGAAAAGGGGTTTCATGCACATGTTTAAATAACTTGATGATTAGATGTGATTGACATTGCTATCATCCGTGTGACTTATGAACTCATGGAGGGCATACTTGTTGATGTTGCAAGGCCACACCTTATGGACAAGTACATATGGGGAGATGATTAGTTTGGACCTCCATAGGGATAAAATCCCACCAGATGGATATTGAGACCCCATCCAGGGGTAGAGACAGATCAAGGTTTTGCACTGGAGAGAGAGGGACTTTCCACTAGGGACAACCTGATAGGCATGAACCTAGGGGGGTATTTCCATTTTCACCATTATGTATGCCTTGGAAGCCCCATGAAGTCACCCATGTGACCCATGACGTCACCCAACATTTTGGACACTTTGGAGGCAATTGTGTGTCAAGTGGCACATATTCCAGGATCCATAGGCCCAAGAGGCCTAAAGTTTTTCTCCTGGAGGCCAACATTGCCCTAAGAAGGCCTAACGTCACCCTAAAAGGGCATGGAGTCATATTTACATCTTGATTTAGGGTTTATTTATGTCATTTAATGTAAAAACTGGATATTACATGTAAACTGGCAAAGTCAGCCTTTTTGACCTAATTCTGGTCATTAAAACTGTATAAATAAGGGGAAAATCACTCTTATTTTTTATCATCTTTCACTCACACTTGTGAGGGCTGAAATTTGTGCCCCATCTAGGGTTACTTGGCTGAAATTTTAGGTGCACTTGTTGAGGAAGGCTAAATCTTGGAGTATTTTGGCAAGTTTCTTGGTGGAAGTGTTCAACTAGGGTTTTTTCTTGATGATTCTTGATGTATGTAAGTGAAAATTATGCAATTCTTCTTAATTGAATGGTTATACTCTTCTTTATCTTTCACTTACATGAATATTATGAAATTTCTTGTTTAAACCCTAGGAAGACTAGCACATATTATTGTCCTAACTTTAAAATCTTTCACCTACTAGATCTTGTCAAGAGGCCAATTTTCTTGAAGCATTTGCTAGGGCCTTTCCATTGCAACACCCTAGTCTTATTTTCTTCATCTTATCGATTTTTCTTCATCATTGAGTTAAAGAGGGAGGAAAATATACTAAGGCCTAGGGTTACCTACACCTTAGTAGCTAGTTTCCCCTAGGGTTTGATAATTGGAGCCTCGGGTTACCAACACTCCAATCTATCAATCGCTCTTGTCTTTAACTCGCCTACTATCATTATTTCTCTTCAACATTTTCTGCCACATTATTGACTCCATTTTCCCTAAAGCACTAGTCCAAGCCCTCTTGTTGAGTGATTGATCAAAACAACCATCAAAACCTATACTTTGAGCTTCCTACTAACCATTTCTAACACTAAAATAACCTAACCTACTAACATTATTGATGATGTTAATAAATTAAGCTACAACCATACATTGAAGCATTGAAAGCTTCTAAAAACAATTGAAAGGGATGATTATTGCATTGTCTTGATTGCTTCTAATAAATTCTAGTATTATGATGTTAATGGTTGATTATGCTTAGTCATTTTGAATCTGTTTCAAGGCACTTATTGTGAAGTATTGTCTCATAAATATTTTTGTTATAATTTTATGTTTACTTCATCATTATTAGCTGTAATGTTCCCAAGTCAATATGCAAGGAACATCACGGTTTGGGTGTCTTTTTAAACTTTTCTGTTTGTGGTATTTCATCAAACACTTTGCTGATTTACTTATTTGTATGTGTTTACTTGCTGGTTGACCTCTTGATTTCGGCCTTAGAGTTTATGTTGATGATTTATATGTGTGTTGCAGCAACAAACAAGAATATACCGTAATGGAACATACCTCAACCATATGCAAGATCAACAAGATGATAGACAAGCCAAAACTCTTCAGATCTGATTTTATTCATAATAATAGAACCTGCTACAATGAAGATGCTGATCTGGAATGCTCATCAGATGGCTCCAATATAGAAGATAGAAGCTGCTACAAAATTCTCCAAAAGAAGACTAGAATAATCCTCCAAAGGCTGAATATACCATGAATACCAATACATGAAAGATCTGGGCCATATGAAGTGTCAACCCCCAAGCTGAAAGATGCCACACCCTGCTGAAACCTTGAAGACCCTCAATAATTCGTCCCTACTGTCAAATACCCCCAAATGCTACACTGAATATGCCGAACTATAGATTGGGATGAGTGGAATCCCCTCCTGAAATCTCAAACTGAAATACCAAGGGAAACTCCTCCAAATGCTAAATCCTCCAATTGAGCCGCACCTTCTTGAAACTGTCAAACCCTACAATTTCGACCCTGATGAAGGAGGCCTCCAAATGCCTTGAAAATTGCTAGAAAGGTATATCGAGACACTGCAAGTCACTAGGTGAAGTCTCAAGGTCATATCGGAAGTAGAACCCCTCCAAACCGAATAGATCTGAATCTAAAAAATGCCCTCCTTCTCTCCAATTCGTCCAATGCATCCAATAAATCAAATGACACATGAAACTCCTCCAGAATGCACTAGATATAATGGCCAATCCCCTAAAATGAAAACCCAAGTGATAGAATCTACTGAAGCCCTTCCAATCCCTTGGATCGAACTTCCCGCAAAGAATGGTGTGCCCCCCTTGCTGGAAACCCCCAATGGTGCACCCTCCTTCTCTTCCCGTGCCTGTGGCTGGTGTAGAACCCTCTTGCACTGATGTAGATCCAAACTAGAATGGTGTGGATGAGTATTGCATCTCCGAGACCAAGCTTGGGATAAGCTAGGTGGAATCTTTCACCACCAAATCGTCCTCTAGGGTTTGTTAAGTCAAAACCCTCAAAACCCCCAAGAGATGGGTGCTCTAGCTAGAAGCCAGATATCAAAATGATAAACATACATGAATGAATGAGTAGAGGCCCTTGCCTTTCCTTTATACTTCCTACTCACCCTGTCCCTCCAAAGTGACTTTCATTTTATTAATATTAATTAATTAATTAAATCACTTTAATTAATTAATTAACCTTTTTACCTTTGAAAAGCGCCTTATCTCTCCTTGTGGCTTCCTTGGCCACTGAAAGTCACTTCTCACCATCCCATCCTGTAGTGTTTCTCCTCCCGATTCCAATGAGCTATTACACTGAGAGGTTACTCCAAGTAATGTTCCCAACATGACCTCTTCAGTGAATTTAATTAACTTATAGCTCAAAATACTCAAAATCATGGAAATCGTCGGAATGCAATGGAACCAAATACAACCTATGTAGAATGGATCATAATGGCCTATAATCCTACCTGCTTGAGGGGTCTCTCAAAATGGGATGAGCGATGCAAGCCAGACCCCAAAATGTCTCTCAATAATTCATGTACTCGCTATAACCTCCATCTGGCTACTCTGGTCATCATAACATCCTGTAATACCCTAATGTCCCAAAGTGGGGACATTACAGTCCTCCCTACTAGAAAATTTCTTATCCTCAAGTAATGACCAAATCTCTCCAAGTATAATACTAGGATCCCATGTCCACCTATGGGACACAGAATAAACCCCATCCAAAGGTGAACTATCACGCACTCTGTCCCCTGGGTCCCCTATCAAGTCATGAATTGCAAGCTCCTCGGAAGCATAATCTTGAAATATACCAACTCTGTGAGTCTCTTGCACATGACACATGGCCTCATCCTGGAATGAGTCCATCCTCCAAGATACTATCAATATCAACACGACCTCCATCAACTGCACATGCTGATGCTAGAATAAGGTACTGCAAGACCTCCATGAGACACCCTCAAGCGATGTGCTCTCCTCAACATTGAAGCTCAATGGAAATTCAAAACAAATTTCCCCTGCAAAGGTCCACTCACCTCTATCAGTCAGTGAAATGCTCAACCCGACAATCCCTGGATCCCATGCTAGCCTCTCTTGAAGATCAACATGCTGACACTGCACTATGTTGACCATGCCTGACTGCTCCCTATATAAATACTGGATCCTCCACTCCTTGATCCTCAAGCTGAAGTACCTGTGGCACTTGGACCTACTGTCCATAAGATGTGTCTGTAAGAACATCTCTGTGGAAGTAGTACCTTCCCAACCATCTCCATGCCTGATCATGATGATCAAGAGGGAGAAAATGTCTCGCTCCATAGGACAAGTACCTGCAGGCCCACTCCAAACCAACCCAAGGTGGAGTGTGTGGATCTCTGGTGCAACCTGGGTCAACATGATGTAAAACATCCTGCTAATAAAATGAACTCCCGGATCCCATGGAAAACTTGGAAGTTTATCACTTCCAGTCTCCGCTAGCTACTCCTATGTCAGACTAATCACTATCATAAGCCCTCAATGCTCATCTGCTATCATCTGGCCTATGATGCTCACCATCACATACCAAGTCTCAACTGGCTTCCTATGACGAACCACCTCTATCTGGCTGGATGCCGTAAAAACACTCATGTTAGGTGGTCTTGGCCTAGCCACTCCCCATGTCCTCAACCACTATCTATCTCTCCTCATGATGTTGTCCATGATAAAAGTGTCGGGAAAGGATAACAAAGACATCTATAGCTGACCGTAGGACTGAGAAATACCACCTACCTTGGTCAATCCCAAGGATTCGACCAAAATCACGTCTACCGGTACCCATGATAACTGCTTGCCTATAGTCATCACTAAACCCCAATCATCAGGTACAACCAGAAGTAACTCCTCCAACTGTTGGTAAACCAATCTCCATCTCTCATCCCCCATGCCACTGCTGAAACGGTGAAGGTGAGATCTCATAACTATGTGTTGCTGCAAAGGAGTGACATCTGCATACCTCCCTAAGTGTGTATCCTCCCTGCAATCCAATACATCCATCTGAAACTAATTTCATATCTCGGCCTATATTTGTGAGCTATCACCCATCATTGTATGCTCCGACATACTCATGTCGTCTCCCGTAGACTCATGCTGTATCATAGATCCTAGGTGTACTTCTGGATCAACCTCTACATGGATGTCAAACACTCTCGGAACACAAATGGAAGTTTCCTCCATCAACTGGTGCTCCTCTACTAGATCACCAACATCTCCTAGCAACGTGCTTGACTGATATATCCGAGTGTCCACTAAGACATATGAAGTGGATCTCTAACAAATCTCCTCAAGAGGATCATCTGACCTAGACTCTGATTCTTGAAGGGTTGTCTATGTGCCTCTCAAGAATCCTCGAGTTCTCTCCAACTCCTGAATAAGTCTGTCCATATCCAACTCCTGCTCCCTCAAAGCCTCATGATACATCACACCAATCCTCAATAGGTAGTCCCTATCAGTCAATAACTACTAGTAGTCAGTCCTCATCATAGATAATCTCTCCCTAAGAGTATGAAAGTTATCCATGGTGAATCCCCCATCTGAACTACCATGTGCCACTGATGCCCTCCAATAGTAATCTGCCACCAATGCATGGGTGTCATCAATGCACCTAGTGGCTGCCCTGATCATATCCTCCCTGACTCTGAGCTGTCTTGCTAAGTGGGGTGACTCCTGATCATAGTCTTTCTAAGGTGCCACCTCATATCCCTCACTGCTAGTGTCAGTCCTTCTAGTGTCAACCCCGGAATCCCCAACAAAACTCTCTGCAAAATATGAAACATTGAATTGATCCCTGTCTACGGTGCTACTAGGTCCTCCTATATGTGACTGCATAACATCCCCAACTTCTAGCTATCTTTGTATCATACTGTAACCGGTGTGAGTAGATGTATCCTCATGTGCACTCACCTTGCTACTATCATCTATGCTTGGATCCCATATAGATGTGTCCAGACACGTGCTATGGTCATCCTGAATAATAAAGAGTGCATCCTCGTCAATGTAGGCCGATCCTGGAAGTAAGTGCCCCATCAACCTATCAGTATCCACAATCTGCTCAACTAATGGAGTCCCCAAAAGCTGTGACTCAATCTCCTCATGTAGATCTACATGTGTAAGGTCAACTATCTATACATCCTGTATCTCATCCTGGATCTGTGGATCCATGTGTCTTTGGTGTGTATCTCTCACGTATGGATCCTCCATCATATCTTTCATGCCACTGCTATCCTCATGTGATGTGGCAGTCATAGGTGTCTGGAACGATGGTAGATGTGTCATAGTCACCATAGGGTGATCATCATCTATAGGTGCTAGCACGTGTGAATCATCACTAGTGTCACCACTCTACTGAGGCGTAAGGCCATCAATGGTATGTGATATGTCTGCTGAGACATTGGTGCTATCATCCTATCCATCTAACTGTCTATCTACTATACAAGGGTCACTATCCTCCTCAAGCGTGCTAGAATCATCATCCTCTATGCAAGAGTCACTATCACTAGCCCCTGTGCAAGAATCACTATCATCATCGGACTGCTCCAGATAAGCAACTATCGATCCATCCTCACACACCTCATCATCACTTTCATAGGGCACCTAAATAATATGCTTCTTACCCTTTTCCATACACATATGATCTGGTTCCCAAGGCACCTTGCAACTGTAGCAAAGTTGCGTGCTCCTAATGGGTGTGGGGTTTCTCTGTTCTTCCAACCATCTAGATGCTACTGCTCTCTTTTCCTCTACTAATATGATCTCGTGTAAAACATCCTCTTCGCTCCAACTGAGATTTCTTAAGGCTGCACACCGTGGGAAGGTTATTTGGGCCCTAGTTTCCTTTCTAAGGGTGGAATATTTTATCTCCAAACATGTTATCTTAAAGCATATCTCATCCATCTCTCCTTATGGAAGACCCCTCTATGGCTCTGTATGAATGTGCTAATTCCCATTGGTTGGAAGGAATATAAGCTCTGATACCGCTGTAATTTTCCCAAGCTAAGATGCAAGGAACATCATGGTTTGGGTGTCTTTTTAAATTTTTCTGGTTGTGGTATTTCATCAAACACTTTGCTGATTTACTTATTTGTATGTGTTTACTTACAGGTTGACCTCTTGATTTCGGCCTCAGGGTTTATGTTGATGATTTATATGTGTGTTGCAGTAATAAACAAGAAGATACTGTAATGGAACATACCTCAACCACATGCAAGATCAACAAGATGACAGACAAGACAAAACTCTTCAGATCTGATTTTATTCATAATAATAGAACCTGCTACACTGAAGATGCCGATCTAGAATTCTCATTAGATGGATCCAAGATAGAAGATAGAAGCTGCTACAAAATGCTCTAAAATAAGACTACAATAAGCCTCTAAAGGCTGAATATACCATGAATACCAATACATGAAAGATCTGGGTCGTATGAAGTGTCAACCCCCAAGCTGGAAGATGCCACGCCATGCTAAAACATTGAAGACTCTCAATAATTTGGCCCTATTGTCAAAGACCTCCAAATGCTACGTTGAAGATGCTGAACTATAGATCGGGATGAGTGGAATCCCCTCCAGAAATCTCAAACCGAAATACCAAGGGAAACTCCTCCAAATGCTAAATCCTCCAATCGAGATGCACCCTCCTGAAACTGTCAAACCCTACAATTTCGGCCTTGATGAAGGAGGCCTCCAAATGCCCTAAAAATTTCTAGAAAGGTAGATCAGGACACTGCAAATTAGTAGGTGAAGTCTCAGGGTCATATATGAAGTATAACCCCTCCAAACTGAATATATCTGAATCTCAAAAATGCCCTCCTTCTCTCCAATTCGTCCAATGCATCCAATAAATCAAATGGCACATGAAACTCCTCTGGACTGCACTAGATCTAATGGAAAATCCCCTGCAATGAAAACCCAGGTGCTAGAATCTGTCGAAGCCCTTCCAATCCCTTGGAACGAACTTCCCTCAAAGAATGGTGCACCCTCATTCTCTTCCTGTGCCTGTGGCTGGTGTAGAACCCTCCTGCACTGATTTAGATCTGAACTAGAATGGTGTGGAGGAGTATTGCATGCCCGAGACTAAGCTTGGGACAAGCTAGGTGGAATATTTCACCATCGAATCGTCCTCTAGGGTTTGTTAAGTCAAAACCCTCAAAACCCCCAAGAGATGGGCCCTCTAGATAGAAGCCAGATATCAGAATGATAAACATACATGAATGAATGAATATAGGCCCTTTCCTTTCCTTTATACTTCCTTCTCACCTTGTCCCTCCAAAGTGACTTTCATTTTATTAATAATTAATTAATTAATTAAATCACTTTAATTAATTAATTAACCTTTTTACCTCTGAAAAGTTCCTTATCTCTCCTTGTGGCTTCCTTGGCCACTGAAAGTCACTTCTCACCATCCCATCATGTAGTGTTGCTCCTCCCGATTCCAATGAGATATTACACTGAGAGGTTCCTCCAAGTAATGTGCCCAACATGACCTCTTCAGTGAATTTAACTAACTTATAGCTCAAAATACTCAAAATCATGGAAATCGTCGGAATGCAATGGATCCAAAGCCAACCTGTGCGGAATGGACCATAATGGCCTAGACTCCTACCAACCGAAGGGGTCTTACACAAGGAGAAATGGGATGAGCGATGCAAGCCCGACCCCAAAATGTCTCTCAATAATCCCTCTACTCGCTATAACCTCCATCTGGCTACTTTGGTCATCATAACATCCTGTAATACCATGATGTCCCGAAGTGGGGACATTACATCAGCCAATTGCTTTATTTGAGAAAGTCTATTGTTTTATGAAGTGCCAACGAACAAGCTGTATTTGCAATATATATAGTTTCTTGTTTCTTTGTTTCGGGAAGGTACACCTTGATATATTATCACTTCATTTGTTATAACCTTGGGACTTTCTGATCAATGGTGACTTGTGAGAGGGGACCTTTTATTATCCATTTTGACCTTGCCTTCTCAAACCCCTAGGTCATCGGGGATGTCTCCCCTGGGCCTACAACACTAAATAGAAAGAGGAATGCTATTGAGGTGACAGTGATAGGATAACCTCAAGTTACACCAATTTTCTTTCCTTTTTACCTCCCCTTTTATCAAAGTACAAATTGCGCGATAACAATATATAGTTACGAAAAGCTAAAATAAGGAAATCCAAAGTTTGTAACTAGAAATGGATGTCAAGAAGTGAAAAAAATTGTTACATTGAATCAACTATTTATGCCCAAGAGTGCTTAGTTTAAAAGGCTTTTACTTTTTGTAATTTTGAGAATCACTTCTGAAATTTTAATGAGAAGAATTCCTTAGAGACATTTTTTAGGAGGAGCAATTGGTGTGTTTGATATACTTGTTGTGAACTACTTCTATTATTTCCATTGTCATTTTCACTACTATGAGGTTAGATTGTTCATGTGTACTATTTTTCTATGAGCTTTATTGCTTTACATTTTAATTTCTTTTCTATTTTCATTGTTCAGAGTTGGTTATGAATAACTTGTTGTTTTAGACTAATCTATTCACTTGTGTCATTCATTAATTACTAATCTCTACTTTTATTTAACAACGAATTGTTTTTTGAAGTGCAAGTAGGGATTTGTGATTTCACCATCTATTCCCTTTAGTACTATGTTCCTAGCTAGGATAGGTTAGAATAGTTTATTTCTAGCACTTATATTAGTTACATTTTTCATTTCCAATCACTCTAAATCCCTTCATTTTAGTAATGAATACTAGGCTAGAATCTGGATGAGTCTCCTATCCCAAATGATGTGAATTCTAATTGGGATTTCATACCACTATTGAAGAGATTTTTTCTCATGTTAACACTTTGTTATGATCATGTAGTTATTTAACTTTCTTGATGGCATTTTCAAGAGTCTTAGGTTCATCAAATTGAATCTTGTCTCTGTAAAATGTTGGCAATCCACTTAACAACCTTTGTATTTTCACCTTCTCCGCTTTAATATAGCCCACATATATTTGCAGCTCCAAAAACTTCTTCTCATATTCTTCCATAGTAATATTTCCCAACTTGAGTTAAAATACATCTCACATCTTCTTATTATAGTAGTTCTTAGAAAGGTACTATTTCTGAAAATAATTCTTGAACTACTTCCAAGAAATTCTTCTCTGATTGATGTGCTTAACTTGATTTAGTTGATTCCACCACCTGGAATATTTTCTTTGTAGATTATATATAGTTATTTTGTCTTCTAGATTGGGTGAGTAGTTATGTAGCTGAAAGTACTTTCTCATCCCTAGAAACCAAGCTTCATCTTTCTCTCTCATCTTTTTTTCACCGTTGAAGGTCTTTCCATCCTTATACACACTCGCAAACGTGAGCCAAGTCCTGCTCACTTAGTGTGTCCTTGGAGGCACAATGCTCGGGTTCAAATCCCACGTTGTCACTTTGGTTTGAACCTCTTTTGTCTAGGCTTACTCCTAGGGAAGCCAAGGGGGGTAGACCCTAGTTTCTAGATGATATTTATGTTAAGTTCTAGGAGTTGTTTTTAATTAGTTAAGGTTTAGGGGGAGTCTAATCTATGATGCAAAAGCAACAATGAAATATGTAAGAGTTTATATGTCAAGAAATCCTTTCCCTAGGTCAACTAAGACTAGTGCCTATGGTTGGGAAAGGGATCAACTAATATTTAAGGGTGTTTAATTACAAGTAAAATTACAAAGATTATCAAGATACACTTATGCCACAACAAGGTTAGATTCTTACAAATAAAGAATGCTAGATACACAATATTACAATATCACAAGCTAACCACGTTTGCTTAAATGTGAAGGAAGTTAGATACAATCAAGACGTGAACATCATCAACACATTAATCCTAAGCATGCCCCAATAACACTTACTCTATTGGATTGCTCCTCAATGACAACATTAACACTCAAAATTCACAAGGACACATAGAAGATTTATAAGTTTTAAACTCAAGTGTTCCACAATAGTTATGACACTTAGTTGATCACTCACAAAGCATTACTTATAGATGATATTGGAAGATTATGCTTATAAGTTTTAAACCTTAAGATATGCCAATTTAAACCAAGGTTATTAATTGCTTAGTGAGTTAAGGGTTTTTAAGATTTGATAGATTTTAATTACCCTAACTAAGTGTTTGACCAAAAACCTCGTCCCCCAATTACCAAATGGTTGCTGGATGCTCAAGAAGTTAGGCAACGAGGCCTACCCTAGCTTCACAGGTCACCCCTAATGAACCGAGTACTCCTGGAAAGGACGTCACATGCCATGAGATCGTCCTCGGCCTAGCACCTTCCGTTGCCTTCCTCAATCCCCGTTTTAGATGGAGAATATGGTGGTTTTAGGTACCATATTAAGTCTATTAAGTTTATATATCAATTGGTTAATTTTTTAGGTGTATTGGAGAGTGTTTTAATGACTTTAAGTTGCCTTAAAATGATGATTTAATGTCAAAACCAAAACTCTATGCAACTTGTAAATATGTGTTGTTAAACATGAAAATGAAGCATAGTAACACATGTAAAGCATGTACAAATAGAGCTGAAATAAATCTTTAATGCATCACCAATGGTTAAGCTATAACATGAAAAGCTTGCAAAGAATGCTAATGAACAAGGGCAAGAACAACTTGCCAAAGAAAAAGAGAGAAACTCAAGCTTATTACCACTTATCTTGTGATTGTTAAAGCATTAAGAGAAAATGGTAAGTGTGAAGAATAAAGCTTAAGATTTAAATGTGTTCCTACACTATCAAGATGTCCAACAATACTTTAAACTTAAGTGATGACAAATGGCCTTAAGTATGAAATAACATAAAAGAGAAAGCCACTAATTAAACCATCAATGCATTAAACCATTTAGTGTTGGATTAGAGTATGTGAAAGAAATAGAACTTGAGATAGCCTTAAGACATACAAAATAAATTAAGCAAGTAGATTATGCCCCAAGGGAATAAGCTAAGGACTAATGTGTGAAGAGATCTAGATCTAGAATATTTTAACCATCAAAGCATCAGGAAATCATTAACACATTATTACCCTAGCCTTACGATTTTGGGGATGTCTCTCCCAAGGTGTAGACAATTATTAAGATGAGAAAAGTTTGGAAAAAAAATAGAAAAACAAGACAAACCACTCAATGTCACAAGGTGAAGGCAAGCCTACCTTTATTGTGCCAAAGGGGTTGAGAAGTGAGCAAGCTACAACAACTATTAACAAATTGCTTGCTAAACCCCACGTCCTAGCTTTAGAAGATGATTTTGAAATGGAAAACTGGAAGCTAGATCCAACCCTAAGCTCACATGTGGGAGGTAGGCCGTACCAATTCTCCTCCCAAGCTATGGGCTACTAAAATCAACAAAAAAAGAATAGATCTATGCACAAGAAGCTTGAAAATTGAAGAGAAAGGTTGAGATTTGTTACCCACTTGAAGAGAAGGGTTTTGGAGTGTTGTGTGGCTGATTTTGGGAAACATAACCCCCTCAACCTGTTAAGAACCTGGAAAAACTAGCAAAATATGCTTGCTGGAAAAGCTACACACAACAATATAGATGAAGAAAAATTTATGTTTTAGGGTAGAATTTTTTCACCTAGAAAATTTTGGGGAAAAAGTAGATTTAGATGACCACTCTATGATGTTAATATAGCTGAAATATTATGTGAAATGGACATCAAGAAAAGAATGAGAAAATAAGGAGAAAAGAAGGAGTTTGAGTGAGCTTTGAGGGAGGATTCTTCCTTGAGGCAATCCCAACAAAACCATAGAAGAAAACCTGCAAAAATTCAACACATGTGATGCATACAAGTAGATAATATGGTTGAATATGCTAACAAAATGAAATACTTGCACCCTATTAACAAACCCACATATATAGATCAACAAGAACACTCGTTGTATAATCTACCCAAGTAAAATACTTTACCCAAGAATCTACTCTATGCAACCCAAGATGCCAAATCCACAATATTACCTCATATGTAAGCAAGAGACAAGAATACTCGTTGTTCTTCCAATATCCTCCAAAGTTTCTCTTTATTACTCAACAATAGATCTTGGAGAAATACTTGCTCCAAAACCCTCAAGAGCCAAAGAATGGATGCAAGATGGACAAGAAAGAGAGAGAGAGTGGTGAAAATCAAGTAGCATAACAATAGCTCAAGATATGGTGAATAAATGAGTGAGGGAGGGGTTCTATTTATACTTGGGAAGACAAATATACCCCTCTTGGATGAGTTACAAGTGTCACACATCAAAGAAAAGTCATTTTTAGGGTTTTGGTAAGTTAGGGTTTTGGCATGGATGGATGAAGTGGAAATGAGTTGGAGTGAGTTGGAAAGGATTTGATAAGTGAAATGATGAGTTGTAGGGTCTAGGGAGGAACACCAAGGGATATAATAAGTCTCTCATTAATTGTTTTATTATTTTTTCACTTTTTGCAGACTTTCTAGAAGGGAGGCACACCACTCTAGGAAAAGTGACATTTTTGCTTAATGGCTAGGTGAGGGGGTGATGTGAGGGTTGGAAAAGGTTAGGAAAGGTTAGGAAAAATATCTCTCACACTTTTCCATCATTACTTTACGGCATTTGCTCAAAATTACAAAAATGACATTTTTCCTATGTCATGATTTAGCAATCAACTCCTGGTGGACAAAGACCTAGCAAAAGTTGTCTGACTGAGATGAAACTTGGTCCAAGGGTGTAGGGGGTCTCATTCCATTTATTTTGAGCCCAAATACCCCTATCGAAAGTCCAAGGACCTAGTTTTTACATTTTTTGCTCAAAAATAATTAATTAATTAAATAATTAAACCCCCAAACATAGGAAAATTTAATTAATAAATTAATTAATTAAAAAAATTAATCTAGACTCATCGGAATTCCGCAAAACTTTCTAAGATGTCATACATGGTCATTTACATCATCCCTAAACAATAGTTACCAGAGGATAAGCCCATTAGAACGCCCTTCACCACTTTGGAGGAATTATTACAAGTGTGAGGGAAAAACTCAAGGGAAATTAATAAGGCTGAAAAGCCCAATTAATAACCCGAGGATAAAAAAACCTCAGTGAAAGGAACTCTCCCAATGAAACCATACCAAGGTAACTGACCTAAATATGAACCATGGATACCTATTACATTATTAACCCACGCAGGGGTGCGGAAATTCTGTTTACAAAAAGAAGTGCTGGCGGCAAAATATGCCCTGTAGAAGAAAATAATCTTCGAAAAATGGGAATTTGATGATGCGTCTCTTCATGGAAAATGGATTTGACCCCCTATTTGGATAGGCAGTCAACATCTGGCTCCACATGGGGACGTGTGTTCGATCTTCTCAAATAGGACGAAGAGCATACGAGAATCCAACACCTACAAAATAGAGTGCTCAACAATATCCAACATAAGCATACATATATACACAATGAAACAAGTAAATGCTATAAACAACATCTACATAATGAAATAACTAAAGTACAACATCTATAATTTTACAAAATGAAATCTATGATACATAAATAATTCTAAGTACATATTGACATAATGAATGAAATAATACAAAATTGAAATACAAGGAGAAAGGTTAGAGATACGTTACAGAGGGTGTCCCTTTGGACACCAAGTTGCCACATGAAGAAACATCTCAAGGAGGGGTCCTCTCACTAGCATGTTTGACTTTATGCCATCCCACTAGATGAGAAGAGTTGCTAGAATGATGATACACTTTATGCTGAATGTATATTCTTTCATGTGAAATCCGGTTTCTAACCTTAGGCCACTTGGGGCAGTTCCCCTTAAATTTTTTTTGGTGGTTTTCCATAGTTGCCAAGTGCAAAATTTCTGAACTTAAGTTTTCCTTACAAAGCTTGGCACATCGTTTACTAGGGATGATATACTTTGCTTCATCAATAATAACCTTATCATCCTTAGCAATTCCCACCAGATTCATATTACTTATCCCATCTTTTACTTTGCCAATCTCCGAAAAGAAAGAAGGGCGTGGCCCAAGAATCCCATCTGACTATTTCTGACATTTAACCGATTCCGTTGGCAAAGGTTGAGCTGATGATGCATTTTCAACTGGTAAATCCAACTCTAACTTTAATTCTGAAGGAGGCAAACTACTATCTGTCTGATTCGCATTTTCCTCAAGAAAAATCTCATCAAAAGAATCCATGGGGTCCCAAACATTACAAATGCTTAGGGTTTTTCTATTTAGTTCCATCTTGGTAAATGCCAGAGTGTGTTCTATCTCATAACATCCCATTTCTATTTCCAAAAAAACAATCTCGTTTTCCTTCTTCCTAGGATATTCCACATGATACTTTCTTTCCAACTCTCTATTCAATCTAAACTCAAAACCACTTGGAGTTGGAATGGTGACACAAGTTAAGTCCATTTGTAAACTACCACCTAAATCTGCAGCTATCTTTCTTTTTAGGAACATACCCCAAGTATCCGGCACATCAATAACAACAATGTCCATTTCGATCATGATCTCAGGGAATGCAACTAAGCATAGTTGTAACCCTTTAATCAAGCCATGCACTGCTATGGTTCTGGTATCCATTGCCCAAATTTTATGATAAGGACTAGATATTATTAAGTTCAATTGTCCCATCACCTTCCTAGTCATAACATTTGAAGTAGCTTCTGAATCTAACATACAATTATGAAGAATAAAATCATTCACGAGCAAGGATAGGAAAAAGGGTCTATTCTTTTCATTCCCCCTATCCATATTTTGTAGAATCACTGGTGCATCCTGATAAGTTCTTGTTGGTGGGATGCCAACACTTTTCTGATAAGGACGATCTATGGATTTAATCAACTTTTCCCTCTGAGAAGGGATCTTCATTATTTTCGACACAGGCACCAACATTTTTGCATTACTTAACCATCCTCCTAAGTCAATATTTAATTCTGAACTTGCATACACACTTGAATTTGGGGGGGTTGGAACGACCTTGGGAATGTTTTCTTGGTTTCTATCTTGACTTTTGAACCCATTCCTTTGATAGGTGATGCATTTAAATCTAGCCATTTCAGCTACTTGTTGTGGAGTAGGCTTAGGACCAAACATTTTTGTTACCTTATCCACCACAACATCACCCATCCAGTTCATGTTTTCCACTCCCTCATCAGGTTCATCAGAAGCCAACCAATCATACATGCCAACGTGAAACTCATGACCAAACATATTAACTTGTTCATTTGAAGATCCATAAGGTCCCGTCTCATCATAAAGGTGAAGGAAAACTTGGCAAGTCAATTCATCATGAAATTGCTCACAAGGTCTACAATAATGAATAGCCTGGTGGTCAACCCAATTAGTGGATTCAAAAGGATTTGGTGGTATTTGATATTGGGGAGGGGATTTCTTAGATCATTTGTCATTTGGCCTATGTGGAGACCTACTAGCTTGACCCCTCTCCACGGCTATCAACCTATTTTGTAAGGCAATGATTTGATTTGTTTGGTTGATTTCCATTTGCTTGATCTGATTGGCATGATTAATCTCCATTTGTTTAATCAATTGAGTAAGTTCCTTCATGCCATCGTTAGAGGATTTCTGATTTTCAACATTGTTTTTCTTCTCCTCATAAGGTTGAGAAGAAGATCCTCTAGTAAAACCAGGAATATTGGACTTCCTAGCATCTTGCATATTCTGATCAATTTTGATGGCCATGGCCTGTGCTATTTTTAAATCTTGAGGATCCTTATCCCTTAAGGCATATCTCATTTATCCTTCAAAATATTCCATATAATAAATCAAGATTGCGGCTTTTGAAGGCTTTATGTCAGCATGAATACCTTTCACCTAGCTATCAAACTTAGTGTTAATTTCTTGCACAGTCTCATTTTCTTTTTTATGACTAGAAGTGAGGGCAACTAGCTGGAATTTGTTTTCTTTTTGGTCACCCCATTTACTTCTAAATTCAACCAATATTTCATCAATGGTGCTAAAATTATCTGGATCAAACTCAATAAACCATTCAACAACATCTCCCTCTAGTGAATACACAAATAAAGTCATTTGCACATCCATTTCATCATGACGTTTACAATACTTCAAGACACACTGCTGAAAGTTGAGGATGTGAGAATGGACATTGACGACATTATTCCCTTGAAAACTTGGCTATTTATCAATGACGTTTTCAGGAATGTCGTGAGAAGCACCTTGGATTGCTGCAAAGTTGAAAGGTCTCAAAAATATACTCATGGTGACGTTAGGAGTATTAGTGGTATTATTAACAGTTTGTTGATTATTAGTTTGGAACAAGTATTGGATATCGACGAGTGCTTCTTCCCCAAGAATTTCAAGTAGTCTCCTAGGATCAAGGCGATTTAACATCCTCCTATAAACCTTTTCAAGCTCAAGAAAATAATAAATGACTCCTTGTGAAGTGCTTCTAGTAGTATAGTTGCTATTTTTTTTCAATGGAGTCGCCACTTGGAAAGGAATCACACAAATCTAACCAATGCAAATTCAAATAATTTTAGGGACTAAAGTTTTTATTGTTTATTTCTTAAAAATTTAGTTAAGTCATTTTGATCAAGGATAAATGAATTTTCCCTGGAAACAACGCCAAAGATGTTGTTGTCCTTATACACACTTGCAAACGTGAGCCAAGTCCTACTCACTTAGTGTGTCCTTGGAGGCACAATGCTTAGGTTCAAAGCCCACGCTATCAGTTTGGCTTGAATCTCTTCCATCTAGGCTTACTCCTAGGGAAGCCAAGGGGGGTAGACCCTAGTTTCTAGATGAGATTTACGTTAAGTTCTAGGAGTTGTTTTTAATTAGTTAAGGTTTAGGGGGATTCTAACCTATGATGCAAAAGCAACAATGAAAGATGCAAGAGTTTCTATGTCAAGAAAGACATTCCCTAGGTCGACTAAGACTAGTTCTTATGGTTGGGAAAGGGGTCAACTAATATGTAAGGGTGTTTAATAACAAGTAAGATTACAAATATTATCAAGATACACTTATGCCACATCAAGGTTAGATGCTTACAAATAAAGAATTCTAGATACACAATATTACAATATCACAAGCTTACCATGTTTGCTTAAATGTGCAGAAAGTTAGATACAATCAAGATGTGAACATCATCAACACATTAAGCCTAAGCATGCCCCAAGAGCACTTACTCTATTGGACTGCTCCTCAATGGTAACATCAACACTCAAAATTCACAAGGACACTTAGAATATTTAGAATCTTTAAATGCAAGTGTTCCACAATAGTTATGACACTTAGTTGATCACTCACAAAGCATTACTTATAGATGAGATTGGAAGATTATGCTTATAAGTTTTAAACCTTAAGATATGTCAATTTAAACCAAGTTTATTGATTGCTTAGTGAGTTAAGGGTTTTTAAGATTTGATAGATTTTAATTACCCGAACTAATTGTTTGACCAAAAACCTCCTCCCCCAATTACCAAATGGCCGCTGGATGCTCAAGAAGTTAGGCAACGAGGCCTACCCTAGCTTCATAGGTTAACCCTAATGAATCAAGTACTCCCAGAAAGGACGCCACATGTCATGAGACCGTCCCTGGCCTAGCACCTTCCATTTCCTTCCTCAATCCCTGTTTTAGATGGCGAAGATGGTGGTTTTAGGTACCCTATTAAGTCTATTAAGTTTATATATCAATTGGTTAAGTTTTTAGGTGTATTGGAGAGTGTTTTAATACTTTAAGTTGCCTTAAAATGGTGATTTAATGTCAAAACCGAAACTTTATGCAGCTTGTAAATGTGTGTTGTTAAGCATGAAAATGAAGCATATTAACACATGTAAAGCATGTAAAGATAGAGCTGAAATAAAGCTTTAATGCATCACCAATGGTTAAGCTATAACATGAAAAGTTTGCAAAGAATGCTAATGAACAAGGGAAAGAACAACTTGCCAAAGAAAAAGAGAGAAACTCAAGCTTATTACCACTTATCTTATGATTGTTAAAGCATTAAGAGAGAATGCTAAGTGTGAAGAATAAATCTTAAGATTTATATGTGTGCCTACACTATCAAGATGTCCAACAATACTTTAAACTTAAGTGATGGAAAATGGCCTTAAGTATGAAATAGCATAAAAGAGAAAGTCACTAATTAAACCATCAATGCATTAAACCATTTAGTGTTGGATTAGAGTATGTGAAAGAAATAGAACTTGAGATAGCCTTAAGACATACAAAATAAATTAAGCAAGTAGATTATGCCCCAAGGGCTTAAGCTAAGGACTAATGTGTGAAGAGATCTAGATCTAGAATATTTTAACCATCAAAGCATTAAGAAATCATTAACACATTATTACCCTAGCCTTATGATTTTGGGGACGTCTCTCCCAAGGTGTAGGAAATTATTAAGATGAGAAAAACTTGGAAAGAAAAATACAAAAACAAGACAAACCACTCAATGGCACAATGTGGAGGCAAGCGTACCTTTATTGTGCCAAAGGGGTTGAGAAGTGAGCAAGCTACAACAACCATTAACAAATTACTTGCTAAACCCCACATCCTAGCTTTAGAATATGATTTTGAAATGAAAAACTTGAAGCTAGATCCAACCCTAAGCTCACACGTGGGAGGCAGGCCGTACCAATTCTCCTCCAAAGCTATGAGCTACTAAAATCAACAAAAAAAGAATAGATCTATGCACAAGAAGCTATAAAATTGAAGGGAAAGGTTGAGATTTGTTACCCACTTGAAGAGAAGGGTCTTGGAGTGTTGTGTGGCTGATTTTGGGCAACATAGTCCCCTCAACCTGTTAAGAACCTGCAAAAACCAACAAGCTATGCTTGTTAGAAAATCTACAGACAACAATATAGATGAAGAAAAATTTCTGTTTTAGGGCAGAAATTTTTCACATAGAAAATTTTGTGGAAAAAGTAGATTTAGATGACCACTCTATGATGTTAAGCTAGATGAAATATTATGTGAAATGGACATAAATAAAAGAAGGAGAAAAGAAGGAGTTTGAGTGAGTTTTGAGGGATGACTCTTCCTTGAGACAATCCCAACAAAACCATAGAAGAAAACCTACAAAACTTCAACACATGTGATGCATACAAGTAGATAATATGGCTGAATATGCTAACAAAATGAAATACTTGCACCCTATTAGAAAACCCACATATATAGATCAACAAGAACACTCATTGAACACCAAGGGATATAATAAGTCTCCCATTAATTTTTTTATTATTTTTTCACTTTTTGGAGACTTTCTAGAAGGGAGGCACACCACTCTAGGAAAAATGACGTTTTTGATTAATGGCTAGGTGAGGGGGTGATGTGAGGGTTGGAAAAGGTTAGGAAATGTTAGGAAAGGTTAGGAAAAATCTCTCTCACACTTTTCCATCATTACTTTACCCCATTTTCTCAAAATTACAAAAATGACTTTTTTCCTATGTTATGATTTAGCACTTAAAATTGTTGTTTTGACTGGCTGAGACTCTTGGTGGACAAACACCTAGAAAAAGTTGTCCAACTGAGATGAAACTTGCTCCAAGGGTGTAGGGGGTATCATTCCATTTCTTTTGAGCACAAATACCCTTATCAAAAGTCCAATGACCTAGTTTTTACAATTTTTTCTAAAAAATAATTAATTAATTAAATAATTAAACCTCCAAACTTAGGAAAATTAAATTAAAAATTAATTAATTAATAAAATTAATCTAGACTCTTCAAAATTCAACAAAAATTTATAATCTGTCATACATGGTCATTTACATCATCCCTAAACAATAGTTACCAGAGGATAAGCCCATTAGAACGACCTTCAACACTTTGGAGGAATTATTGCAAGTGTGAGGGAAAAACTCAAGCAAAATTATAAGGTTGAAAAGCCCAATTAATAACCTGAGGATAAAAAAAACTTGGTGAAAGGAACTATCCCAATGAACCCATCCCAAGGTAACTAACCTGAATATGACCCATGCAGACCTATTACATTATTAACCCATGCAGGGGTGTGGAAATTCCGTTTACAAAAAGAAATGTTGGTGGCAAAAAATGCCTCGTAGAACCAAATAATCTTCGACAAATGGGCATATGATGATGCATCTCTCCATGGCACATGGATTTGACCCCCTAGTTGGATAGGCAGTCAACAGAAGGTTTGTGGCTTAAGATTCCTAATCTCTCCTTGCAAACTATCTTGTTAATGTTTTCTTTTTTGATGCTTGATCGTGGAAACTTTTGGACTGCTAATTGATTCTTTATATGCGTAAGATTTATTTGTTGAATGAGTTGGTGAATAATGATTTCTTTGAGTTTTAGTATCACTTCTTGAGTACCTAAATATTCTATGAATATCCCTCCTTGCATGAGATATTCCTACTTCCTCATGCCTTGAACTTGAGCCATTCTCTATTTACCTCTACAACCGATTTAAACTTTGTAGAATATGAGTATTTAACTAGGTTTTCTTCTCTTGAGATTTTAACAGCCTCTCGTTATCATCTCTACAACTCTGCATGTCTATATTCAAACTACTCATTTTTACATTTCTAGCATTTTCTAGTTTCAAATTAAAAAAATTATGCACATTGTCATTTTTTTTTCAATTAAGGCTACACGTATTTATTCTTCCCAATTCTTGAACAAATATGAATCTTTAATATAAAATATAAAACTTCATAGCTCTTCCCTTATGAATCACCTTTTTTATGACTATACTCGTGCTCCAATACGAGCTCAGGGCTAAGAGTTCTAGCTCTCATAATTCACCATTGTTTCCCATTTTCTGCACCTCTGATAGGTACAATCAAAGTAAGAAACCAACTTCCATCATATGTAGATGAAAATATGGGGAAAACTATTTTTTTTTGTATCGAGCATAGATAATACTTATAATTGTGAGTACTCAACAACTTTCAAATTAATGATCTAATTCTTCAATCATTTTCTACATTAATATGGAATTATCAATTTGCTCTTTTTGCACTTTCTCTAGATAAACTTGTCTGGATTGTTGAGGAAATTAAATTTTGATTAAGAATTTTTTTTTCCAAATTTGTGATCTTGGGTCCCTTTTGATTCATGGAAGATTTAAAAAATTATCAAAAAGTGTCGGAATAATGGATTTTGGCCCGTTCTTGCATCTCTATTTCAAACTCTTTTGAATTTGGACAATTTATCCATTGGGTTTTGTTATAACCCTATAATTCATAGGATCATCTGTTGACTGGAAATTTTTCACTATGGGTGTATAGGTTTGCAAATAATATTTCATCTCTACAAATTATTTTCAAGGGAAACAATGCACAAAATCCACATAATGCACTTATCCTAAGTTCTGGAGAAAATATGACTTTGCGCTCACAGAGTAAAGACAGTTCGTAAATGAACGGTTTAGAGGTTGGCGCTGAGATCTACGGTCCACAAGATTTTCCGAACCCCCCCGACCGTTCTACCTTTAATGGCAGGGGTGGGTCCGAAATCGGGTATAAAGAAGGCACACATCTGAATGGCTGAGAGGTTGGCACATAGATCTACGATTGAGATTGAATTCTGGACCCCCCCGACCGTTCTTCCTTTAACGATGGGGGGGGGGGGGTATGAAATGAGGCATTTT
>ML833259.1:116546-146541 GCA_009831015.1 Picea engelmannii
AGCATAAAATAATGAGAAAGGACGTTGTATACCTTGGAATGATCAGGTGAAATGATAGTATAAGTCAAAATGCAGGTGATGAAGGGTAAAATAATAGCAAAAAGTATGGGCAAAAAGGGTACAATATGTGGTCCTAACACCTGACATACCACATCACCTCCTGACATCATCATCCACCTTTCCAAAAGAGTCACATCCCATAACTCCATCAATCCTTCTCCCTCATTCACTCATGGCAAGTCCCCTCACCATGATTTTTTCCCCCAATCGATAACCGCCACATCACCCATCCGTATCCCTCAGTCATTGTCACCTGCCATCTCACATTATAAATGACTTGTTGGCCATTTATTACTGGATAACTTATCCATTAACCAACTGACCTGTCCCTTGCACCCAATGGATACCCGTTTACTCAAAATTACCCTCACTCGTCATTCCTTTAGCATTTACCCACTCATCACACCAGAGAATTTACGCTGTTTTCTTCTCCGTTATAGTCAGTCTCCCCCATCTACAGTCGTCCCCGCTAACATTGTTTTATTTGCAGGTGTTGTTACAGTAATGACTCCAAAATCAAAACGAGCAGAAGGAGAGGAGAATCCATTTATCTCGCCTCCTATTAATCTCGACAGGATTCCACTGTCCGACAAAGACTACTTAATCGCAGACACTAAGCATGATTTTGACTTCGCAGACCTTCAATCATGGCTTAAAGAAGTCTTCCTAGATCCGAGTGACGAAATTGGACTCTGGGAGTCCAACCTACCCATGTGTCACTTCCCCCAGATTCACCATTTCCCAGAGTTCACCCTCAAGTGCCAAGCCCACTATATTCTTGAGCAAAGAGCCATCGTATCCTCGTCCGGGGAAGTTCTCTTCCTCATCACGCCAGGAACCATCGACCAAATGATGCAAATATCTCGAGCTGACTTTGCATCACCTTTTAACCTTGAAATCCTTACAGAGTTATACCAGAATATGACTTTTCCTCAAAGAGCTCAAATATTTGAGCTTTTTCTTCCATAATCCGCTCAGCTCCGCACTACAAATCCACCTTATCCTTCCTCCATGTTCTCAACCAAAGGAAACCAGGTTATCACGTCCCTATGCGCCTTGTTGGGTTATTATTCAGATCAGTGGGTAGATGAACCCATTCTGGGATTTTTGTCAATTTTCTCCACCGATGAGAAGCCGACTACATAGTTCGACTTCAACACGTTCCTGGCGAACAATATTCACGAGAAATTTTTCAATTTCACCACAGAAGGCATGTTCTGGTATTCTTCAATACTAACATACCTGTTTGTTTTCTTCCAAGCGGACAAATTTTCTTTTTCCATGTAGAAGATGGACGGAGATGGCAGACCCCAGGTAGTAACCGCATGGACTTCCCTGCTCAGACACAACTCCATGGAATTCAGTTTCAAGTAGTTCATCGATCAATTCTACCACCCAGTGGTGAGTATGCTCAGTGGCAGACCCGAACCCAGGATTAATGACGAAGTTCAGAGAATCCTATATCTCTCGGATCATACAAAGATTGGTGATTGGTACCTGTACCAAAATCACACTGAGATCGAGTCTATGGGTGCGAGTTGGCCCCATATAAATTTCCCAAATACTTACCTGCCATAATTTTTGATATGGAATATATAAGGCATATGATAAACTCGGATGATATTCATTTTGTGTCTTTAAAGAAGAAGCAACAACTCATAATCAAAGGGCAGATTGGGTCTTTCATCTGCAACAATCGAGGCACCGGGGAGGAAGCAGATAGGCTGCTGAAGGAAATGAAATTCTTCATGAGTTTCACATGGCACTACGATCCGTGCGGGATCATTTCAGAGATGAGGATAAAAAGAAAGAATATCCCGTATGTCCACGAATCTAGGCTTGAGGTAGAGAAATTTGCAAACCAGACAGGATGGGAACCAAACATTTTGGTTGAAACAGAACAACAGGACCCCCCGGTCACTGTATCACAAAAAACCACACCACATGCTCCGAAGGAGAAAATGCCTAGGCAAGATCTGTCACCTCCTGTCACTGAAGTGTCATTAGAAAAATTCCGACTGCATACCAAGAGGCCAAAAACTAGTCCAGCTCCTGACCTGGCTGGAGAAAAGGAAATTCCATCCACTACAGTGACAAAGGTTGATCGGTCCCTCCTCAGTACAAGTGGCAAATAGATCATAACCACTGTGTTACCAAAGAAGACTACAAATACTCCACCAATCATCCAACCAAGCAAGACAGGACCAAAGCTGAGCATCTTTGAGAAATATGACTTGATCAAGAAAAAGCATCAAACTCTGACCAACAACACATACGCCCAATTTTGGAAGCAAATGTCGACTACACAACACAGGCTGGTATCGACATTCGACATGGAGAAGGGAAGAATGCACATGACATTTCTCCAAGAACAGGTGCCAGACCCAAAGGTAATCACTGATTACAAAAGGGAAACCTTTGAATTCCATACCAAATACGTGCATCCTACCGATCAAATGGATCTGCACAGGCAAATTGGAGAAATGGTTTTCTCCACGTTGGCACATGCTTCCACTATTGCTTCTAGGTTACAAGTGTCTCTGAACAACATCCAGACACAGTTGAATTTGGAGAAGATATCATCCTTTGTCAAGGACAACAGGATCAAGACATTGGAGGAGCTGGTCCTCAAGATCGGGTACGATCCCTCGAATGTGAAAACAGTCGAGGATATGATCAAGAAGAAAAATGCAGACATAGCGTCTTTGAGGAAATAATTGAAGCTGGCACCAACAATAGACTCACAAGCAAAGGAAATAGTAGAGACAGAAGGAGAAAAAGATGATATGCTTAAGTTGATCATGGAACAGAATGCACAACTGAAGGAGATGGAAGCTGAGATGGAGAAGCTACTGAAAGAGAAAGAACAGGTGAAACCCATGGAAGTCATTCCATTGAGTGTAGTTCTGCTCTCAAGAGTGAGCACAACATCACTATCAGAAGTCTCATCGACGAATCCACTGACGTCTCTGGAAAAGATGGTTGAATTGGCCAAATCTATGGAAGAGATGAACCCACAGGAGATAGAGATTAGCAGACTCAAAAAGGAGATTGAGAACCTTTAGGAACTCAAATCTTCTTATCAAACCAGTTTCTCCAAGGAAAAACAGGTGTCAGACCATCTCAAACAAGAGTTACAACAACTTCGGAAGCAAACAGTGGTAGGTAAAACACTGGCCGAGGTCAAAGAAAGTGTCTGGACAGACATCACCAAGTCTATGAACGAAATATGGCCAATGATACAGATTATGTTTGAGAAAAATGAATTGGTGCAGAGAAGTAAACACGTCATCGAGAAGATTAGATCAAAACTGGGAGAGATGCCCACATAGGCTAATGAAATCATCAAATTCTTGAATTCTAAAACCAGAGAGGAGCTAGAAGAGCTAAGAATTGAGGATAGAACAAAGACCATCCTTGAGGTCAAAAGAGTCTTGACCAAGAGAGGACTGATGCTATAGCTAGAAGAAAAGGTTCAGGCCATGGACCTAGGGGTACAAAAAAATTTCAGCAAGATTGAGGCTCCACATAAGAAAGGTCTTCCTGGTTTGAAGGTGATAAATGACAAACTGATGACACTCCCAGACTACAAAAAGAGACTAGCTGAGGTGGCTAAGGATAGTTCGAAGTTTTCAGGGATTCAAGGAAGGATCACTGGAAAAGCATTCCTATATGCACTTCAGTTGGACATCAGCATTCAAGATGAGATTCGGTATATCTTCATCACCAAGCCTACTTTTTCCAAGTACACAGAGATGGATGAAGTCTACCGAAGGTTACTCAAAGTCAACGTTCCCAGTCATCTTCGATGGGAAGAGCTTTGCGACCTGATCAAGTAATCGATGAGCTGTCCCAGCCCAGTTAGCTGTCCAGTCAGATGAGGTCATGTAGAGGCCTCACCGATGGTTCACCCAAAAAACAACATGCAGTTGCGACACATCATCATACAGTTTCCTAGATTCTTGTAATTTGTTAAGTTCGTTAGGCTAAAAATAGATTTACCACGTCCTGATCTTTAATGATAGGATCATTTGTAATTTTGGGTTATAAATACTTCACTTTTTGAAGTATTGAGGGTTGATCTTTACGCCATGCGAGCTATCAGACTGTAATATTTTTCAAGAGATCTTCCATTAATACAAAGAGGCATTTTTATAGGATTCTTGCGTGTATTCACTGGTGATGTTTTTGTTTCTAAGTTTAATGTTATTCTCGCTTAGTTATCACACCGTTTTCTAAATCTAATCTTTGAAAGTAATGAATGTTGTAGGATTTATCTTTGTATACCATGTTTCTCACTTTGAAAGATTTTAGTGTTTCATCTTCTGATTTTATGATAAAGAAATTCTTAACTTCTTGTTTGTTGTAATTGACACTCTCACCTTTTCCACTATTTTCTCATTTATGCTACTAAAAGAATCCAACGAATTACATTATCTCACCCTGTGAAAAGTTTCTTTTCTTTCTGGTTTATATTTTATTTCATGATACAGACCCCATAGCCCAATGGATGTGTAAACTCTCTCAGCCAACCCAACGAAAACTACAACAAACAAAACCAACATATTTTATTTACCTAGCCTAATATTTAAAATTCGAAACATATCTAAATCATACAGAGAGATCTCTCTCTGAAGCTGGTAGGGCTAGATCCCAGCTTCGAAGCGGTTGGATAAAGTTACCTCCCGTAAATTTCTTCTTTTCTAACAACCTCTAGGAAATTTACAGAGCGTTAACATAGTGGCGACTCCACTGGGGACAAAAAACTGAATAAATTTTTAACCTCACATCTTCTTTTCCCTAGGAGAAAAGTTTGCTTCTGAAATATTGCAAATCTAAGAAAGAAGTAATGTTTAGAGGTTGTTGAAAACTTGGACATATTATTTTTAGATTCATAAAACTAAAAAGTATATATATAAAAATAAAAAAGAAATCTTGCTCCCAAAAGAGCTTATACTCGATCTCACCCAGACCCAGAACCTGCGATAACAACTGATAATCCAGAACAGTTTCTCAGGAAGAAGACCATTGCTGAAGGTTCAGTAAGACATAATCCCCTTCAGAAGTCCCCTTCTCTTCCAGAGGAGCTTGTTTCCATTCAGGATCTTGACTTTGACATCCTTTTCGAACAAAGCCTCTTTAGAACGAAATCTGATAGCTTTGTAACTGAAATCGTTCTGGACCCTACCATCTTGCAACAACAGACTCCTGAAGTTCTATCTTCCACTAGTAAACCTCAAACCACTCACTCTATGCTAGCTAGCCCCTCCTCATCCTCGTCTTTTGTCGCCACTCCATCTATCATCCAGGTTATCGTCTCGCCCCATCCGCCTATCATGGCAGCCATATATGCTCCCTTGGTGTTGGCCACACCCCTTCATGCTATACCCCAAGACTATCAAACGATACTTCCACAGTTCGATGGAACAAGACCCTTGAGCGCCCAACATCACATTGATAAAATGAATGATTATTTTGACCTACAACAAGTAGATGAGGCTGACGTTCAAATGAGATTGTTTGCCCAAAGTTTGAAGGGTGACGTTAATAAATGGTATAAAGGTTTACATGCTGCCTCAGTCCTTGACCTTACTGCATTCCAAAGGATTTTTCTAGACAGATGGGAGGTAAAGAAAAACCCTCTCCAAATCTTGTCAGAATACGAAAACATCAGAATAAATCAAGGTAAGACAGTACAAGATTATTGCACCCATTTCAATAACCTGTACAATGCAATTCCAGCCGATATTAAACCTCCACAAGGTTTAGCATTGATAAAATTCCTTGATGGTTTTGATACCGATATGTCATATCAATTAAGGGAAAGAAACTCCACCACCCTGGAGGACATGCATAAAAGTGCAATAAGTGTGGAGGCCAACCTGTTGGCAAAAAGGGAATGACATAGGAAAGAGAGGAGAGTCACAATCAAAGAGGAACCTTCCACATCAACTTCTGATTCCAAATTGGATTCCTTGGCTAGAGAAATGGAAAGAATGATGGAGAGACTTACTGTATCCGAAAGAAACCCTCCGAGAGAAAACCCACCAGCTCCTCAAATTTGAAATCCTAACTTCAGAAGAAACCCTCCTCAAATCAGGTAGAGAGATCCTAGGGATCAAAGGGAACAGAGAGGTCCTGATCAACAAATCAGACCTCCCCTACAAGAAAATTATGTCGATGAAGGAGAGGAAGTAATTGAAGAAATGGAGGATACTCACATAAACCTCATGGGCATTCATGATAACGAAGATATTTTCCTTACCCAGGAAGAGCAAGAATTTTTTCTTCTCAATCAAACAAAGGTAAGTGAAGAAGCTAAAGATGCCGAACAACAGGCATTTGAAAATGCTATTTTGGAGGTACACTGGCAGTACAATCTACGAAGTAAAAATATAGACTAAAGTTCTCCAAAAAAGGTGACCGAAACAAAGAAGATAGTCGAAACCCAAAAAGCCCCTGAGCCTTCTGTCGAGAAGAGCCCTAAGAAGGGTAATGATGAAGTTCCAGCAAAAAGAAACCTTACCATTCTGAAAAGATCATCGTAGTCTGAGGTTTCATCAATTAACCCACCAAATACTTCTGGCCAGAAGATTGTGGTGGAAAAATCAGAATTGCTGAGCCAAAGCAGAGAACCTACACCTTTCAGCCTTTAAGGGGAATTAGCCAAAGTAAAAATTCCCATTCCCCTTTCCGAGTTGTTGAGCAAAGACGCTTACAGTTCATAGGTGATTAAAGCACTGACCATTGAACCTGATATAGGTATGAAGGCCTTAACTATTGGATCAACGAATCATTCAGATACTATGAACCTTACAGATGATCAACCTGAACTCTTGTTCGGACCTGAAGTGGATGGTCAGACCGACAATGGTGTTGTCGCTCCTTTTTACATCAGCCTTAATATACACGACCTGATTTTGCATAATGCTATGTTAGATTCGGGTGCTTCCCATAATCTGATGCCTAAAGCAGTGATGGAAAAACTGGGACTTGAAGTTACCAAACCCTACAAGGAATTACACTCTTTTGACTCCATTAAAGTTATATATATCGGTTTGATCGAAGATTTGTGTATCACCTTGGTCCAGATTCCCACGAAAATCATGGTCATGGATGTTGTGGTTGCAGACATGCCCCCGAAGTATGGTATGTTGCTGTCCCAGTCTTGGGGGGCCAAGTTGAAAGGTACTTTGCAGTTGGATATGTCATATGCCACTGTCCCAATTTTTGGTCAACAAAGAAGACTATACAGAGAAACATTGATGAAGTACATGGTTAGCAACCAAGAAAAACCACATAACTATCCTCTGTACTCTGCACATTCTGACTTGGACTCCTTCATCCTATACAACGATGGCGATATGGGAGAAAAAATCATTCAGCTGGAAGAAGATACATCTGGTTCGGACGAAGGCCAAGAAATCGTTAAGGCATAAAGAAAGAAAAATGTGATAACTGAAGAATTGCCAACGGATTTCTGGAGTATGAAATTTTATGGAGCTATAAACAAAGAAGGAGCTGGAGCAGGAGTTTGGTTGCACAATCACAGATCCATGTATTCGGAAAACCATTCTTACAAATTAAATTTTCAATGCACTAACAATATTGCCGAGTATGAAGTCTTGATGCTCAGTCTGAAACTTCTAAAGAAGGTTGGTGCCAAACAAACTATGGTAAGAGGTGATTCTAAATTAATAATCAAGCAAATTAAAGGTGAGTATTCAACAAAACACCCCTGTCTTAGAGCTTATAGGAATGTTGTTCCGGATGCCCTTAAATGTTTCACTGAAGTTGATTTGCAGGTGATGCCTAGGGAAAAGAATATTTTGGCAGATGGGTTAGCTACATCAGCAGCCACATGCAAGATACCCTTTTGATCCACTCACCCATACACGGTGGAGGTGAAATGTAGACCAACTATTCCAGACAACATCATATATTGGCAGGTATTTGGTAACGATGATCAAATTGAAGATTTTCTGCAACGTAAAAATGATTTCGAGTGTACAAACATAGATTTAGAAAATGAAGATGAAAATGTAAAAAGCCCCGATTCTGGAAATGATAGTGTAAATAAGATAGATTCAGGAGAGTTAGGTGATGATGAGATAGAAGATGATGTTTTGCATTTGAAAAGTAATGTTTTACCTAGGGGTTTAGTTCCTTTAGAGGACTTATTTGATTTTAATGATGTAGCTAAAAAACCGAAAATTGAAGCCAGTGGTCAAGAAGTAGAAGATTGTAATATAGGGACAGAAGAGAAACCAAGGATGGTGAAGATTTCCAAATAATTACCCCCTGAGCAGAAACTCAAATACATTGAGCTTTTCAAAGAATATTCAGATGTATTTTCCTGGGGTTACAAGGACTTGAAAGCTTATGACACTAGCATCATACAACATAGGATTCCAATGAAAGAAGACCAAAAACCTTTCAGGCAGAAACTTAGGAGAATCAATCCCAAGCTACTTCCCCTGATAGAAAAAGAAATAAAAAAATGTACGATGATAAAATCATAGTCCTGTTACGGTTTTCCAAATGGGTTTCAAATTTGGTCCCAACACGAAAGAAATCCGGAAAAATCAGGCTTTGCATCGATTTTCGAAATCTAAATAAGGTCTCTCTGAAGGACAATTACCCATTGCCAAAAATGGACCACATATTACAAAGGGTATTCATATTCAGTCGAATCTCTTTACTGGATGGGTTCTCGGGTTATAATCAGGTTCTCATTCACCTAGATGACCAAGACAAAACCGCTTTCACAACACCATGGGGTACTTTCATGTATGTGAAAATTCCTTTTGGGTTGATGAACGCTGGGGCCACTTTCCAGAGAGCAATGGACATCACTTTTGTGGAAGAACTCGACAATTTTATTGTCATCTATTTGGACGACGTAACTGTGTTTTCCCAATCTGATGACGAGCACTTACGACATCTCAGACGAGTTTTTGAGAAATGCAGGAAATTTGGGATTTCTTTAAATCCTAAGAAGAGCCTTTTCGGATTAGAGGAAGGTAATCTGCTAGGGAACATAATCTCTAAGGATGAAATTAAAATAGACCCCAGCATAATCGAGGCCATTCAGAAATTAGAACACCTAAGAAACATCAAAGAGTTACAGTCTTTTATTGGAAAAATAAACTTTCTACGAAGATTCATACCCAACCTCGCTGAAATTCATAGAAACATCACAAACATGTTAAAAAAGGACACAAAAATAAAATGGGACATTGAGTCCAGGCAGTGTTTTGAACAAGTCAAACGTGCACTCACGCAGGCCCCAGTCTTGATCAGTCCTGACTTCACCAAATATTTCTATCTTTTTTCTTTTGCCTCTGAACATACCATTGCAACAGTATTACTACAGAAAAACAACGAAGGGTATGAACAACCCATAGCCTTTTTCAGTAAAGATTTAAGAGATGCTGCTTTGAATTATAAAATAATGGAGAAACAAGCTTTTGCCTTGGTGAAAGCCATAAAATATTTCAGAGTATAAATCCTCCATTCCCACACCATTGCATATGTTTCGAATGTGGTAGTAAAAGACATTTTAACCTAGGACAATCCGGATGGCCGAAGAGGAAAATGGATTGCTATAATTCTAGAGTATGACATAGAGAATAAGCCTACTAAACTGATTAAAGGACAAGGTCTAGCAAAGTTAATGGATGAATCAAATTTCCATGCTCTTGACATTAATTTCTTAGCTGTAGTAGATGAACAAGGTGAGCAGGCGACTCCAAGTGTGAGAGAGGTATTTCTCAACTCTCCATGGTACGCAGACCTGATATTTGTTTTGCATAATTTACAAGCTCCCCTTGGTCTGACCAAGACTAAAGCTAGGTTTTTGAAATTGAAAGCATTAAAATTTAGGCAATCTGTATTGGAAAGATCCTGGAGGTATTTTGTTAAATTGTCTATTGAAGGATGAAGCTGACAAAGTACTGTAGGAGTTTCATGCAGGAGACTGTGGCGGTCATCTGAACTGGAAGGCCACAACCAACAAAATCCTTAGAGTTGGATTCTATTGGCCAACTCTGTTCGTTGATGTGCATCATAAAGTGACTTCATGTCATCAATGTCAATTGTTCGAAGGCAAAAGGAAACTTCTTCCCCTACCCCTGAAACCATTCTCCATTGAGGCCCCTTTCCAACAATGGGGATTAGACTTCATCGGGGAAATACATCCTCCTTCTTCGGGCCAACACAAGTGGATTCTTACTGCCACGGATTATTTTACAAAATGGATCGAAGTAGTACCAAGCAGGCAAGCCACTGATTCTGTCATTATTAAGTTTCTTGAAAATAATATCTTGTCTCGCTTTGGATGTCCTAGAAAAATTATAACTAACAATGCAACTACTTTTCGATCTAAGAAACTCATAGAATTCTGCAACCAGTATCATATTGGTTTGGGTCACTCCACAACTTACTACCCTCAGGGAAATGGGTTGGCAGAATCATCAAATAAAACCCCGGTAAACATTATCAAGAAAACTTTGCAGGAAAACAAGAAGTCGTGGCATAACAAGTTGGTTTTCTCACTATGGGCCGATAGACTGACCACCAAGAGGTCAATCGGTATGTCACCATATCAGTTGGTCTACGACACATAAGCATTTTTTCCCACTTCCTTAGGAGTCCCTGTCATGAAATCGCTGCAAGACATGCAAGATGAGCCAAACGACTCCCAAAGAAGGATCAACCAGATGATCCATTTGTAGCAGTCCAGGGAAGAAGTATACAACAAGACCCAGGTAGTCCAAGAAAGAATTAAGAAGATTTTTGACAAAATAACCAAGGAATATGATTTCGAGCTAGGAGATTTGGTGCTGAGATGGGATTCCCGAAATGAAGACAAGGGAAAGCATGGAAAATTCGATAGTCTGTGGAAGGGACCATACATGATTCAAGCATTTAGAGGAAATAACACTTTCTTGCTAAACAACAGTGATGGGACGGATCTACCAGGAGGACCTATAAATGGAAGAATGCTGAAACATTATTCACCGCCTCAGTAGAGACCTAAAGTCACACTTTCCATTGTACAAACCATTTTTATTTTGCTTGCGAGTTTCTGAGTGAATAAATTTGGTCATTTGTTTGAAGCCCAGAGAGAAGGCCCTAAGCCGATTGACCACTGTTTTTTCCATTTTTCTAAAATAAAACCAATCAAGAAACAAAGACGACTAGGGAGGAAGTTTCAGAACATCAGGAATCAGGATTCTTGGCACTTCACAAGGAGAGTACCATCCCCAGGTGGAGCCACTGTTATCACCCTATAATTTATAGGATCAACTGGTGACTAGAATGTTATCTCTCTAGTGTTTTTTGTTTGTTAAATGATTTTTCATTCTGCAAATAATTAGAAAAAAGAAAAGAAAGAAAAAGAAAAAGATAAGAGGGCATAAAAGAATTTCAATAAGAGCCCCATGCAATAATAGTGACTTGGTCCATACCTTTCAAGCATGGCCAAGTTCTTTTAAATTGATGTTGATAGGAATAGTGAATAAGCTTGGCTAAACTTTTTAATCTTAGCCAAGTGATCTAGGTTAGTTAGTGAATAAATCTGGCCAGACTGTCTAATCTTGGTCAGCTAGCCCCAGGGTAGAGTAAGTTCTTAGCCCAACAGTTTAATCTGGGCTAATTGTCATAGGAAGTTAGGTTAGAACTTAGGGTAGTTTGCTTGTTTGAAATAAAACCAGCTCGATGATCAATGTTGGACCATGTTTTGGATGCTCAAGTTGTTTGCCTAACCCCTTGGTGATTTGAAGATGTAAAATCTTGGGAAAAACCCATGATATTTTCTTATCCTAAGTTTTTTAGGGCACATATGCTTTCGCACCCACAATTTATGCACCGCTCATGTATCAACGACCCAGATGATCGCGCCTAGATCTACGGTGGACAAATATTTCTGGACCCCCCCGACTATTCTACCTTTAACGGAGGGGGGGGGGGGTCCAGAATCGCTAATAATGCATGTGCGCATATGGACGACCCACGTTTCGGCGCTTAGATCTACTGTTTGTATTGGATTCTGGAACCCTCCGTCCGTTCTTCCTTTAATGGAGGGGGGGGTCTAGAATGTGTGTTAAAGAGCGCGCACAGATCTGTGGTCCAAAGGAAAGCACGAAGATCGACGGCCCAAGGCATTTTTCGGACCCCCCGACTGATCTACTTTTAACGGTGGGGGGGGGGGTCCAGAATGGAATCTTACTCTGGTGGGCCCCCTATCTATACGTGGCATGAATCTACTGGTCCTTAATCCCACCGCCTCACTGCCTGACATACCACATCACCTCCAGACGTCATCATCCACCTTTCCAAAAGAGTCACATCCCATAACTCTGTCAGTCCTTCTCCTCATTCACTCGTGGCAAGTCCCCTCACCATGATTTTTTCCCCCAATCAATAACCACCACATCACCCATTCGTATCCCTCAGTCATTGTCACCTGCTATCTCACATTCTAAATGACTCATTGGCCATTTATTACTGGATAACTTATCCGTTAACCAGTTGACTTGTCCCCCGCGCCCAACGAATACCCATTTACTCAAAATTGCCCCCACTCTTCATTCCTTTACCATTTACCCACTCATCGCACCAGAGAATTTACCCCGTTTTCTTCTCCATTATAGTCAGTCTCTCCCATTTACAGTCGTCCCCGCTAACATTGTTTTATTTGTAGGTATTGTTACAGTAATGTCGCCAAAATCAAAACAAGCAGAAGGAGAGGAGAATCCGTTTCTCCCGCCTCCTGTCGATCTCGACAGGATTCCACTGACCAACAAAGACTACTTAATCGCAGACTCTAAGTGCGATTTCTACTTTGCAGAACTTCAATCATGGCTTAAAGAAGTCTTCCTAGACTAGAGTGACGAAATTGGACTCTGGGTGTCCAACCTACCCCTGTATCTCTTCCCCTAGATTCACCATTTCCCAGCGTTCGCCCTCAAGTGCCAAGCCCACTATATTCCCAAGCAAAGAGCCATCGTATCCTCGTCCGAGGAAGTTATCTTCCTCATCACGCCATAAACCATTGACCAAATGATGCAAATATCTCGAGCCGACTCCACATCACCTTTTAACCTTGAAATCCTTACAGAGTTATACCAGAAGATGACTTTTCCTCAAAGAGCTCAAATATTTGAGATTTTTCTTCCATAATTTGCTCAGCTCCCCGCTACAAATTCCCCTTATCCTTCCTCCAAGTTATCAACCAAAGGAAACCAGGTTATCACGTCCCTATGCACCTTGTTGGGTTATTATTCAGATCAGTGGGTAGATGAACCCATTCTAGGATTTTTTTCAATTTTCTCCTCCGATGAGAAGCCGACTACACAGTTTGACTTTAGCACGTTCCTGGCGAACAATATTCACGAGCAATTTGTCAATTTCACCACAGAAGGCATGTTCCAGTATTCTTCAATACTGGCATACCTATTCGTTTTCTTCCAAGCGGACAATTTTTTTTTTCCATGTAGAAGATGGATGGAGATGGCAGACCCCAGGAAGTAACCTCATGGACTTCCCTGCTCAGACACAACTCCACGAAATTCAGTTTCAAGCAGTTCATTGATCAATTCTACCACCCAGTGGTGAGTATGCTCAGCGCAGACCCGAACCCAGGATTAATGATGAAGTTCAGAGAATCCTACATCTCTCGGATCATACAAAGACTGGTGATTGGTACCTGTACCAAAATCACACTGAGATCAGAGTCTATGGGTGCAAGTTGGCCCCATATAAATTGCCCAAATACTTACCTGTTAGAATTTTTTCTCTGGAATATATAAGGCAGATGATAAACTCGGATGATATTCATTTTGTGTCTTTAAAGAAGAAGCAACAACTCATAATCAAAGGGCAGATTGGGTCTTTCATTTGCAACAATCGAGGCGTTGGGGAGGAAGCACACAGGTTGCTAAAGGAAATAAATTTCTTCATGAGTTTCACATGGCACTACGATCCATGCGGGATCATTTTAGAGAAGAGGATATAAAACAAGAATATCCCATATGTCCACAAATCTAGGCCCGAGGTAGAGAAATTTGCAAACCAGACAGGATGGGAACCAAACACTTTGGCTGAAACAGAACAATAGGACCCCTCGGTCACTGTATCACAGACAACCACACCATAGGCTCCGAAGGAGAAAAGGACTAGGCAAGATCTGTCATCTCCTGTCATTGAAGTGTCTCTAGAAGAATTTCGACTGCATATCAAGAGGCCAAAAACCACTCGAGCTCCTGACCCGGCTGGAGAAAAAGAAATTCCATCCACTACAGTGACAGAGGTTGATCGGTCGCTCCTTAGTACAATGGGAAAATAGATCATAACCACTGTGTTACCAAAGAAGACTACAGATACTCCACCAATCAACCAACTGGGAAAGAGAGGACCAAAGTTGAGCATCTTTGAGAAATATGACTTGATCAAGAAAAAGAATCAAACTCTGACCAATAACACATACGCCCAATTCTGGAAGTAGACGTCGACTGCACAACATAGGCTGCTATTGGCATTCGACACGGAGAAGGGAAGAATGCACATGGCATTTCTCCAAGCACAGGTGCTAGACCCAAAGGTAATCACTGATTACAAAAGGGCAATCTTTGAATTCCAGACCAAAGACATGCATCCTGCCGATCAAATGGATCTGTACAGGCAAAATGGAGAAATGGTTTTCTCCACGTTGGCACATGCTTCCACTACTGGTTCCAGGTTACAAGTGTCTCTGAACGACATCCATACACAGTTGAAGTTAGAGAAGATATCATCCTTTTCCAAGGACAACATGATCAAGACATTAGAGGAGCTGGTCCTCAAGATCGGGTATGATCCCTCAAATGTGAAAGCAGTCGAGGAGATGATCAAGAAGAAAAACGCAGACATAGCGTCTTTGAGGAAACAATTGAAGCTGCCACCAATAGTAGACTCACAGGCAAAGGAAATAGCAGAGACAGAAGGAGAAAAAGATGAGATGCTTAAGCTGATCATGGAACCGAATGCACAACTGAAGGAGATGGAAGTTGATATGGAGAAGCTAGTGAAAGAGAAAGAACAAGTGAAACCCATGGAAGTCATTCCATTGAGTGCAGTTCCACTCTTAGGAGTGAGCACAACATCACTAGCAAAAGTACCATCCACGAATCCATTGACATCTCTGGAAAAGATGGTTGAATTGGCCAAATATATGGAAGAGATGAACCTACAGGAGACAGAGATTAGCAGGCTCAAAAAGGAGATTAAGAACCTTCAGGAACTCAAATATTCTTATCAAACCAGTTTCTCCAAGGAAAAATAGGTGTCAGACCAGCTCAAACAAGAGTTACAACAACTCCGAAAGTAAATAGTGGAAGGTAAAACACTGGCCGAGGTCAAAGAAAGTGTCTGGACAGACATCACCAAGTCCATGAATGAAATATGGCCAATGATACAGATTATGTTTGAGCAAAATGAATTGGTGTAGAGAAATAAACAAGCCATCGAGAAGATCAGATCAAAACTGGGAGAGATGCCCACACAGGCTAATGAAATAATCAAATTCTTGAATTCTAAAACTAGAGAGGAGTTGGAAGAGCTAAGAATTGAGGATAGAACAGAGACCATCCTTGAGGTCAAAAGAGTCTTGACCAAGAGAGGACCGATGCTACAACTAGAAGAAAAGGTTTAGGCAATGGACCTAGGGGTACAAAAGTTTTTCAGCAAGATTGAGGCTCTACAGAAAAAAGGTCTTCCTGGTTTGAAGGTGATAAATGACAAACTGATGACACTGCCAGACTACAAAAAGAGACTACCCGAGGTGGCTAAGGATAGTTCGAAGTTTTCATGGATTCAAGGCAACATCACTGGCAAAGAATTCCTAGATGTACTTCAGTTGGACATCAACATTCAACATGAGATTCAATATATCTTCATCACCAAGCCTACTTTTTCCAAGTACACAGAGATGGATGAAGTCTACCGAAGGTTACTCAAAGTCAGCGTTCCCAGTCATCTTCGATGGGAAGAGCTTTGCGACTTGATTGAGTAATCAATGAGTTGTCCTAGCCCAGTTAACTGTCCAGTTAGACAAGGTTATGCAGAGGCCTCACCAATGGTTCACCTAGAAAACAACATGCAGTTGTGACACATCATCAAACAATTTCCTAGATTCTTGTAATTTGTTAAGTTAGTTAGGCTAAAAATATATTTACCACGTCCTGATCTTTAATGACAGGATCATTTGTAATTTTGGGTTATAAATACTTCACTTTTCGAAGTATTGAGGGTTGATCTTTACGCCCTGCGAGCTATCAGAATGTAATATTTTTCAAGAGATCTTCCATTAATACAAAGAGAAATTTTTAGAGGATTCTTGCATGTATTCACTGGTGATGTTTTTCTTTCTAAGTTTAATGATATTCTCGCTTAGTTATCACACCGTTTGCTAAATCTAATCTTTGAAAGTAATGAATGTTGTAGGATTTATCTTTGTATACCCTGTTTCTCACTTTGAAATATTTCAGTGTTTCATCTTCTGATTTTATGATAAAGAAATTCTTAACTGCTTCTTTGTTGTAATTGACATTCTCACCTTTTCAAATATTTTCTCATTTATGCTACTAAAAGAATCCAGCGAATTACATTATCTCACCCTGTGAAAAGTTTCTTTTCTTTCTGGTTTAGATTTTATTTCATGATACAGACCCCATATCCCAATGGATGTGTAAGCTCTCTCAGCCAACCCAATGAAAACTACAACAAACAAAACCAACATATTTTATTTACCTAGCCCAATATTTAAAATTTGAAACATATCTAAATCATATAGAGAGATCCCTCTCTGAAGATGGTAGGGCTAGAGCCCAGCTTCGAAGTGGTTGAATAAAGTTACCTCCCGTAAATTTCTTCTTTTCTAACAACCTCTAGGAAATTTACAGAGAGTTAACAGAGATAATACTTGTTTTTGTTGTAGGTCCACACTTGACAGATAGGTACACATGGGGAGATGATTAGTTCAGACCTCCATAGGGATAAAATGCCACCAAATGGATGCTGAGACCCCAACCAAGGGGTAGAGACAGATCAAAGTTTTGAACTAGAGAGAGAGGAAGATGTTCCAACAGATACATCCTGGAAATCCTGGACCCAGGGGGTTCTTTCCCTTATCACTATGATGTAGGCATTGGAAGGCCCATGACGTCACCTCTGTGACCTTTGATGTCACCCAATGTTCTGGAAACTTTGGAGGTAGTTGTGTGCCAAGTGGAACATGTGGTTTTGATCCAGAGGCCTTGGGAGGCCTAACATTTTTCTCCTAGAGGCCAACGTTGCACTAAAAATGCCTAACATCACCCTAAAAGGGCATGCCATCACCTTTTCTACTTGATTTAGGCTTTTAATTTGTCATTTAATGTAAAAACTGGATATTACATGTAACTGGCCATTTCGGCCTTTTTGAACTAATTATGGTCATTGTAACTATATAAATAAGGGATTTTCCCTTATATTATTTCATCATCTTTCACTCACACAAGTGTGAGGTTTGAAATTTGCACCCTAATTGGGGTTACATGACTGAAATTTAGTGCACACTTCTTGAAGGAGGCTTATTTTGGACTATGTTGGCAATTTTCTTAGTGGAAGTGTTCAAATAGAGTATTTGTGATCTAGGTGGATATCGATGTCCACCCACCTTTTCCAACTAGCTCAAAACATTTTTTTGACAATTTTGGCAATTTACTATTTTTAGCAGTTTTAACTTCCGGGGCCATTTTGAGGGCCTAAATGAAGGTTTTTTGGGATCGATCTTCTTCACGATAGGTAAAGGCATGATTGAACCCCAAAAATGAATCTCCTCGATGATACCTTTCCAACGGGCTATCATACACCTAAAAAAAAGATCGTATGCAAAAGTTACGACCCCAGGAAGTTGATGTACTAACATACCTAAACGGGGCTCACATGACTTTTGGCGCTTCATTTCCTAGGGTTAGGTTTTTGGATGTGTAGGGATTTTGGCATTCCTGTTTATTGTAAAAAGGATTTCACAACCTCATTGTAATGATCTTCTTGTGAATGAGCATAGTCGTCACATCTCTTCTCAGAGATTAGCCGCCACCATTCTAGCAAGCTTGTTTCCGCTGCATTTTACAGTTTCAACTTATTTCCTTATTGAATAGAAAACCCGTTTTACTGTAACTCTGTTATTTTGTGTTAAGAACCTATTAATAATATGTAGTCATTTTGTTCTGCTCATAAAATCTGGATCAGTGGTATCAGAGCGGTCTTCGCCTTTCGTCTTAATGCATGTCCCCAATGAGGTCGGAGTACAAAGAGTTGGGTCTTGAGCTTATTTCTATTGAGGACAAAATCTCTTGCACACCCAAGTGACCTCTCATGACAGGAGAAAATAAATATGACAGGACATGATATCCTTTCAAACTGTTGATTGAGGAAGCTCTCATGCAACAAAGGAACGAGATGATGGATAGTTTCGCGCAAATCCTTTGACGACTACCAACAGGTGATGCATCTTCTTCGAGTGGAGACACCACCCCCTTCAAGGTATAAATAAACTTCGATATTCCTATATTTCAAGGTCAGATAAATGCAGATGCTGTAGACAAGTGTTTGAATCTACTATAAGGGTATTTTTCTGTCCATAACTTTTCGAATAGAGAAAAGATTACTTTTGCGCTCCTCAAAGCTGTTCCCCATGTCAAATATTGATGGGAAACTTTCTGTGAACAAAATGAAACAAAGGAACCCTCATTATTTACAATCATGGCCACCTGAGATTCCTTCAGGGATGCTTTTAAGGAACAATACTACCATATCATAAGTTATGACGACTTGTATACCAAATAGACTACACTGCGGCAAGAAAGAGACCAAGTAGTGCCATATTTCACGAATATCTTTCATACCTTGCGCACCAAGTTGGGTATCAAAGATTTAGAGTGACATCTGGTGCTCAAGTATCGTGATTCTCTGCATAGATACATATATACCGAAATGGAATTTTTGGAGATCTCATCCTTGGGCGCGACCTACCAATATGTTGTTAAAATTGAGCAGAAGCTCAAACAAAAGATGCAGCAATTTGGGCCTGGGAACCCCACACAACAAAATCCAGGAAAGGGCGACCCCAACCCATAGAAAAAATGACAAAGAGAACATGGATAGTATCAGGACAACTAGTCCAAGCCACAAGTAAAGAAGGACACCAGAAAGTCAAAGAAAGATACCGGGAAGTGGTGCGACTTCCATAAGAGCCCTTGGCATAACATTGCTAACTGCTGCTCAAAGAAGTCATTGGTGGCCGAAGTGAAAGACTCTGAATTAGATGCGGGTTCAGACTCTGAGCTAGAACCAGAATGGGGAAGACAGATCATTGACATGGAACCCAGTGCCACCATTGCTACCGCCAAGTTTCAACCTCGTGAACCAGATGAGCCAGAAGAAGGAGAACGCCTCTTCCATTCACAGATCTGGGTAAAAGGTACCCCACTGCACTTCTTCATGGATAGAGGTAGCTAGAAGAACCTCATCTCAATAGAGGTCATCAAGCAGTTGGCCCTGTCGACAACACTGCACCCACAACCCTACACCATTAGATGACTCTGCCAAGGAAGCGATCTCCACGTTAGCCAATAGTGATGACTATCGTATGACATCAAGCCCTTCAAAGATGAGATATTGTGTGATGTTGGTCCTCTCGAATTTTGTGATGTCCTTTTGGGCCAACCTTATTTATGGAAATGTCATGATTTATATAAGTCTAGGCCTCATAGTGTTATTATTACTTTGAACAGGAAATTGTATAGGATACATGAGGCAGTCCCACCTAGTGTTATTTCCTTGATCTCTGCTAAGCAATGTAGGAAGGCCATCTCTCAGACGGGGAAGTTTTTCTTCTTTGTGATTCGCTCTCAGAATAAGCGAAAGATCACAACCACAACCAGGGTCTCTGCAATCGACCTCTCCACACAGTAGAAGCAAGTAGATAAGGTCGTGGAAGAATACTCAAATATCTTCTCCTCACCTATCGGGGTACCTTTGCACTGTCAGGTCAAGCACCCCATCGATCTGACCCCCGATGCACCACTGCCCAATGGGCCAGTCTATTGCTGCTCTCTATTAGAGAATGAGGAGATCAAGTGACAAATACAAGAATTTCTCCACAAGGGGCACATCTGTCCCATCTCACCACCTTGCGGTAGCCCAATCGTGCTAGTACATTAGAAAGATGGAAACTGGTGACTCTGCATTGATTACTGGGCTCTGAATAAAATCGTAGTCAGAAAGTGGTACCTGATTCCTTGAATCAACAACCTCCTTGATCAACTCATGTGGGCCAAATACCTCAGTAAGATTGATCTGAAGTCTGGTTACCACCAGGTCTCGATAGAATAGACATATGTATGGAAAAATACCTTCAAGTCAAAGGAAGGCCTTTTTGAATGGTTGGTCATGCCCTTTGGTTTGAAAAATTCTCCAACCACTTTCATGAGGATGATGGATGATATCCTGCAACCATTCATCAATACTTTTGTAGTGGTGTATCTGGATGACATTCTCATTTATAGCAAGACTTGGGTCGAACACTTGCAACATGTTCAACAGGTTTTGCACGCCCTGCGGTTGCACAAGCTATATGCCAACTTGGAAAAATTCTCTTTCGGCATGGACAAGGTCCATTATGTGGGCTACATAATTGATCAGCACGATGTACATGTGGATCCTGTCAAGATCCAAGTCATCCGTGACTAGCTAGCCCCAACCACACTCACTGAGCTTCAGAGCTTCTTGGGCCTTGCCAATTTCTACCGCAGGTTCGTGTTGGGATTCTCCCATATTGCATGTGCCCTTAGCCACATAATGAGGGGTGGTGGTAAGGAAACATTTGCATGGGGCCGGTCCCAACAATAAGCGTTCGACGATTTGAATCAGCTCTTGTGCTCAACCCCAATACTTTCACTACAAGACCTGCAACAACCCTTTGAGAATGAAACAGATGCTTCAGACTATGCAGTGGGCACCATTCTCACTCAACACAACCACACTGTGGCCTATGATAGTGAGACACTATCAGATGCTTTCCGTAAGTACTCTACTTATGATAAAGAAATGTAATCCATTTTGCAAGCCTGCCACCAGTGGAGACATTACATTCTTGGGAAGGAGACAATCATCCAAACTGATCATAAGCCACTGTAGTTCATGTGGACACAAGGAAAATTGCAGAATGATCGCCATCAAAAGTGGTCCACATATTGCAGCAATTCCAACTCAACATCAAGTATAAAAAAGGAAGCACCAATCGTGTCGCTGATTACCTTAGCATACCGCCAGTCACAAAACTCACCACAATGCTAGACTCCTGCGGCCATGAGACCTCTGGATGGCCCCAACTCTATGAGATAGATCTAGACTTCACCAAAACCTACCAAATGTTGGGTGCAAATGTAGTTGTCGAAAATTTCCATCTTAGGATGGGTTGTTGTGTCATCTGGGCCATATCTGTGTTCCATCAAGCGAGCAAGCGAAGATGATATGGGAATCCCACTACATTCAGGTGGCAGGACACTTCGGGGTTGAAAATGTTAATGTTTATGCCATTATTATAGTTCTTTGCATTTCATAAGATAAGAGCATAATAAGAACAAGATCACTGAGAAATACACATTCACAAGAGACACAACATTTATCCTGGGAAGCCCTCTAGGGGAAGAAAACCCAGCAAAAACTTCCTTATCATAAATGGCTTATACAATGTTCAAGAGATAACTCAAACCAATACATAAAGTCCTCCCCAAGAGATGCGCCACCCTTCTTCTCCTCTCTCCAACTTCCAATTGCAGCTTGCCTCATAACATAATGAGCAAGTGAAGTGTGTGTTAGAAGTGAGGCGCTAGCCTCTTATTTATATCAATATGGCATGTGTGAAGAGTCACCATCTGGCAGGGATGACCTCTCACTCTGGGTGGGTAAGCCCACCTTTAATTAATTCTGGGCCTTCCATTATAACTGTTGGGGCCGACTTCTTGTTTAGCACTTTGTAATTGTCCGATGACTAATCCGCAAAAGGGGATTTGGTCCTTATACAATTACCGACATGATTAATCCTCAATGGGGATTAATCCAATAACAATAATAATAATAATGGCATGATTAATCCTCAATGGGGATTTAATCCAATAATAAAAAATAATAAGAATGCTCTTCGCAGTTACATTATTTCAACAAAAAAGACAGTGGCGATGCTACATAAACATTTCTACTGGTTGAAACTTCAAGAGGAGCTCAGCAAGTATATCAGGTCCTGCACTGCCTGATCTATTGCCAAATAGACCACTAAGAAACAGGGCCTGTACACCTCTCTTCCTACTCCTGACAGGCCATGGGAATCCATCTCAATGGACTATATGTCGGGCCTCCTATCCACCAAGCAGGGAAATGACTGTGTTTTTATGGTTGTTGATCACTTTTCTAAGATGGCGATTCTGGTTGCCTGCAAGAAGAACATCATAGTAGAAGCCACTACCAAGCTCTTCTCTGAATGATTCTGGGTACATTTTGGAATCCCACAAACCATTGTCTCAGATCAGGACAGTCGATTTCTTAGTACATTCTGGTTGAGGCTCTGGTCACTGCTGGATACCAAGCTCACCAAATCCACGACCTTCCACCCCTAAACAGATGGCCAAACTAAGGTCATCAATCGAATGATTGTGCATATACTTCGCATGTATAATTAAAATCACCCTCACACATGGGATAAGAGCCTTCCATATGTCCAACATAGCTACAACCGAGCCCTGCATAGCTCAATCGACCACAACCCCTTTCAGGTGGGGTTGGGATTCCAACCATTGGGTCCCATAGATGTTGCACTTCCCCTTGCGGTCACCTCGATCGAATCATCTCCTGCTCCAACTGAAGCTGACAAAGACACCCGATTCATTGAGCAGATCCAACACATCCACCAATATGTTTGGGATATCCTACAGAAGTCCAATGACAAGTACAAGCAACGCCATGATCAACATCGGGTGCCACATAAGTTTCAGGTGGGCGACAAAGTTTGGTTGCACTTGAAAAAAGAACGCCTTACAAGACCCCATCAAAAGCTTCAACCACTCTGTTATGGCCATACACCATCACCAAGGCCATGGGGGATAATGCTTTTGAGCTCAACATTCCTCCTTCCTTGGCCTGCACCTAGTGTTCAACGTGGATCTCCTTCGCCCTTATTTCCCACCATTATTGGACACCTCAAATGTAGCAGAGCAGTTGACACTAAAAAATATCAACCCTAACTGCATACAATAGGCATCCAATGATCAAATCGTGGACACATAGATCAAGGGCACTTGACAATTTTGGCAATTTACTATTTTTAGCAGTTTTAACTTCCAGGGCCATTTTGAGGGCCTTGTTGCCGTCCTTATACACACTTGCTAACGTGAGATAAGTCCAACTCACTTAGTGTGTCCTCAGAGACACAATGTCTAGGTTCTCAGTCCACACTGTCACCTTGACTGGAACCTCTTCCTTCTAGGCTTACTCCCAGGGAAGCCAAGGGGGGTTGTCCCTAGTTACTAAGTTAATTTTAATGTTAAGGTTCTAGGAGTTAGTTTTAATTCGTTAAAAGGATAAGGGGAAAACTAGCCTAAGATGTTCAAGTAGCAATGCAAGTGCAAGTCTATTCTAAATGTAAGTCAGCCCTTTCCCTAAGTCAACTAAGACTAGTGCCTAAGATTGGGCAATGGGGTCAACTAAAGTTTAAGGGTGGTTTATTACAAAAGTTTTACAAGTAAATTATTTCAAACTACCCAAAAACCCAAGGTTATTGTTACTTACAAAAGGAATACTAAGTGTTACAAATTATTACACCATTTACAAAGATACACAAGATACAAAAATACAAAGAAGTGTAAGTGTTCAACAATTTGCCAAGCATGCCCCAATAGCACTTACTCTATTGGACTGCCTTCACTGGCCACAATACAAAAAGCACTGAAGAATCAAAGAAAGTGATGCCTCCTCAAGTGGGATACTCAACACTCTCTTGATTCACACCACAACAATCAATAAACAAGATATTGCAATGTATGCTCAAAAGTTCACTTAGACATAAGAAACATTAACCAATAAGTTGCAATAGAGATAGATTAAACAATGAGATTATCACCAATGTATTTTCCTATGCATACATCTAATACCCCCCAAACATATAAAGGTGATCTATGCAACATTGTGTTTAAGGAGTTTCTTAAAGATTGGTTAATTTTAATTCCCCCCCCCCCTAAACTAGNTTGGCCAAATGACTGCCTGGTGCTCAAGATAGTAAGGCAAACGAGGCCTTACCCTAGCTTCCTCGGTCAGCCCTGACAGTAGGAGTACTTCCCGGAAAAGATCTCCCCAACGAAATCACGAGGACGGTCCCTCACCTCTTCCCTCTGTTGTTTTCCTCCCACCCGTTTTAGATGGTGGAGATGGCTGAATGAAGCCCCTAAAAATGTTTCTAAGTGTTGTTATGACCTGCGGGTGGGTCTTTAGATGTGTTGGGTGAATTTTAGACAAGTTTTAGTGCTTCGAAATTGGACGTTTAAGGGTATGGCCGAAATGAAAATGCTCACAGAAAGTGTTTTAAAACTTAAAAATAAAAGGCAGTTATCACATGAAACTCATATGGAATTGATACAATAGATATGTCACTTAATCATTCACCATTCCACATAAAAAAATGCAAGTTAAGTGTGAGATTTAAGCAAGGACAACTCGCTATATAAAAAAGAGCGTTAAACTTGCTTGAAAGAAAATTTAAGTTATGTGTGTGAGAAAATAACCAAGAAGCAAGATAACTTAAACTTTAAAGAATGCTTTAGAAAGTAGATCTGAAAATGAAATTGCTTAGAATGTGAGGTTACACCACAATAGATAAATGAACATTAAGTAATATGAATATCACATCATCATTTTAGACATTTAACTTATGATTTAAAGATCTACCATCAACCATTCATGTAAGAGTGTTAAATCATATGAAAGATGTAAGCATGGAGAAATGAAAGATTTAACAAGTTTATGCTTAAGATTTTTAACCAACATGAAATGGAAAGAACAACTTGCCTTAGTGATAGTGTAAAGATGGATCAAGATTAAACATTCACCACATGTGTTATATGTTAAAACTCAAATAAAGATGTATGCTTTAAAAAAGTGAAGGTTTAACAATTTGGTGAATCAAATCTTAAACTATGAGTGAAAACCACATATGATTAAAGATGAGCAAGGAAAAATGATTTAACCTATAGATCTAACACTTATGGAATACTTCAAATCATTTAACCAATTAGCAATGAGATCATAAGCAAATGAAAATGAGATTTAGTGAAAGAAAAATATTAAGTGTGATTGCTAACTAGATATTTAACTATTAAGCATAAATCACCACAAGAGTATTAGTTTCCTTATTCCGTGCGGTTTTGGGGGGTTACTCTCCCAAGGTGCCGGTCATGAAATTATTATGTGTGAAATAAACTTAAAGAATAACTTAATGAAATAACAAAATTACCTACAATGGCCAAGGTGGAGGCAAGCCTTCGTTTATTGGCCAAAGAGGGGTTAGCTAAACTACAATAACTTAATGAAAAGAAAGAATAAACTAAACTAATAATATTATGGATAAAGAATAAACTAAGCTAAATAATAAACAAACTAATCTAAGCTAGCTTATGATTTGGGGCCCAAAAAGTGAAGAAAATATGAGTAAAACTTAGAAATTTGAAGGAGAGAAGGAGAAAAAGTGTTACCCAACCACGTAGAAGTGTGTTGGGAAGCCTCCTAGGTGTTTTTGGGCAGCATGTACCTTTGGATCTGTCACTAACCTGCAAAAAACAGCAAGCAAAATCTTGTTGGAAATGCTGCAAAACCACCAAATATGTTACAGAAAATTTCTGTTTTTACACAGAAATTTCCAGCATGAAAATCAGAAATATAAAATTGATTTTTTGACCTATCTAAGAGATGATTAGCTACAAAAAATAAGATGGAATGACAACAATATATCAGATCCAAAAGAAAATGCAAGGAGTTTGTGCAAGTAATGGCTGAAAACTGCTCTAAAGTCTCTTCCAAACCACAACCTGTGAAACAAATCTGCACACTAAACACAATGTGAGTTCATAGCAGCATAGTATGATGATTAGTGTAGAAATAATGAACTAATTCACAACCCTATCTAATCAGCAATACATAGATTATTAACACTAATGTTTATTTGACCTACCCAAGTAAACTAATTTACCCAAGATGCTTAATAAATAAAATCACACAATGCAAAAGAACAAGATCACCTCATGTTTAGTTGATATACAAGACTAATCTTAGTAGATCCAAAGTCCTCCAAAGCTTTTCTTATTGCATCCAAAATGTGAGAGCCTTGGGCAACTAATTGCTCCAAAGATCTCAAGAGAAAATGAATGAATGGAAGATGGCAAGAGCAAGAAGATGACAAGATTTCGGTAGCATAACTTTAACTCAAAGAATGGTGAGGAAAAAGGGTGAGGAAGGGTTCTACTTATACATCAAGAGGCAAATTGAAGGCACTTGGATGAACTCCAAGTGTCAAATCCACATCAAATGAGCAAATCTCAATGAGTGGGTACACCATCTAGGGTTTGAAAACTAGATCTATGGTGTAGAAAAATGTAGGAGTTGTTGGGATCAAGCAAAGAGGCATGGGAGGCCTTGAGATTGATGCCAAGGAAGGTGAGAGGTCTCAAATAATTTAAAAAAAATCATTTGTGGAGTTTCTAGAAGAGGGGGGGCGTAACTCCTCTTGGAGGGGCCAAAAAAAGTGTGAAAATGAAGAAATGGAGGGGAATTAATGAGAAAAAAGGAGTGGGATCATCCTAGGATGTGATGCGGGGGTCAAATGGAGTCATAACTCATGAGCGGGGGCCCCAAATAAGTCACAACAACCTCCACCAAGGAAAAACGACACTTGCCCTAGGGGGCCTTGTTTTTTGAGTGTAAAAGGTGGGTAAGGGGTTAGAATAGGTTGGAAAATGTTGGGAGGGTTAGGTAAAGTCTAATATTGCTCTTTTCCACCTTAACATCCACTCACTAACTCAAAATTACAATGATTTTGACATTTGACTAATGTCACTTTAGCAATTAAAATTGTTGTTTTGACTAAGACTGACTCTGAGTGGACTAAGACATAGTAAACTTAGTCCAACTGAGATGAAACTTGGTCTATGGGTGTAGGGGGTGCTGTTCCATTTCTTTTGAGCACAAATACCCCTATCAAAAACCCAAAGATCCAATTTTTACAATATAAGCTCAAAAAATAATTAATTAATTAAATTATTAAAAATTTATTAATTAAAAAAAACGTATCTAGACTCGACGAAATTTCGCGAAACTTTCTACACTGTCTGGAATGGTCATTTACAACATTCCTAAACAAAGGCTACCAAAAAATGAGACCATTAGAGCGCCTTTCACCACTTTGGAGGAAATTATTGCATGTGTGGAGGGAAAAACTCAAGGGAAGTCGGCCAGGCCCTAAAGCCCGGTCGACAACCTGAGGATAAAAAACCCTCGGTGAAAGGAAATCCCCCAACGAAATCACCCAAGGTACCTGACCTAACTATGATCCATGCAGACTTATTACATTATCAACCCACGCAGGGGTGCATAAATTTTGTTTACAAAATTTTTGCTGGAGCGTCAGATGCCCAAGTAGAACCAATACTGTCTTCATCAAATTTGCATCTGGTGATGCATCTTCATGGCACATGAGTTGACCCCTAGCTGAATAGGCGGTCAACAGGCCTAAATGAAGGTTTTTTCATGATAGATCTTCTCAATGATATTCGAAGGCATGATTTATCCCCCAAAATGAATGTCCTTGATGATACCTTTCCAACGGGCTATCATACGCCTAAAATAGAGATCGTATGCAAAAGTTACGACCCCAGGAAGTTGATGAACTAACTTACCCAAACGGGGCCCACATGAATTTTGACACTTCATCTCCTAGGGTTAGGTTTTTGGCATTCCTGTTTATTGTAAAAGGGCCTTCAAAGTCTCATTGTAATGATCTTCTTGCGAATGAGCACAACCATCACATCTCTTCTCAGAGATAAGATGCCACCATTCCAACAAGCTTGTTTCTGCTGCATTTTACAATTTCAACTTATTTCCATATTGAATAGAAAACCAGTTTTACTGTAACTTTGTTATTTTGTGTTAAGCACCTGTTAATAATCTGTAGTCATTTCGTTCTGCTCATAAAATCCAGATCAATTTGCTAGATGATTCTTAGTGGATGTAAGTAAAATTTCTGCACTTCTTCTTCATTGAATGGTTATAGTTACATTTATCTTGCATTTATACTGTAATATTATGAAATTTCTAGCTTAAAACCCTAGGAGGCTAAGCACATGTTATTTTCCTTTCCTTAATAGCTTTCACCTACTAGATTTTGCTAGAAAGCTGATTTTCTTGAAGCTTTTGCTAAGGGCCTTTCCATTGCAACACCCTAACACATTTTGCTTCATCTAAGTCATCATTTACTTCATATTTGAGCTAAAGAAGGAGGAAAACTACTAGGGCATAGGTTTACCTACTTCCTAGTAGTTATCCCGCCCCTAGGGTTTGGTAATTGAAGCTTTGGTTTACCAACAATTCAACTATTGAACCCTCTTGTCTTTAGTTCTCTTATTATCATTTGTTCCTTCAATATTTTTTTCTACCTAAAAGACTCCATTTTCCCTAAAAAATCACTGATCTAAGCCTTGCTATTGAATGATTGACAAAAAACACTATCAAAACCTATACCTTAAGCTCTCTACTAACTACTCCTAACCTTATAATAGTCTAATATACTAACTTAGTTGCTGTTGTTACAAAAATAAGCTACAACCATCTATTCCAGCACTAAAAGCACCTAAAAGCAATTGAAAAAGTTGATAAATACATTGCCTTGTTTTCTCCTGACAAATGCTAGTATTTTGGTATTAATTAGTAATTATTCTTGGTCATTTTGAAGCCATTTTAAGGCACTTATTGTGAATCTATTGTCTTAAAAACATTGTTGCTACAAATTTTTGTTTGTTTCACCATATATCAGCCATTTCTTTTATTTATAAAGTCAGTGGTTTTATGAAGTGTTAACAACAAGTTGTACTTACGAAAGATATATTTTCTTGTTGCTTTGTTTTGGGAAGGTACATCTTAATACTTCACTACTTCATTGGTTAAAACCGCAAGAATTTCTGATTAGTGTGACTTGTGAGAGGGGACATTTTCATAGACACCTTAACCTTTTCCTTCTCAAACCCCCAGGTCACCGGGGGCATCTCCCCTGGGCCATCAACCCTAAATAGAAAGAGGCACCCTATTGAGGTGACAATGATAGGATAACTTCTGTTACACCAATTTGCCTTTCCTAAACCTTATTCTTTGGATTTAGTACAAATTGCACGATAACATTTTGGCGCTGTTATCGCACGGTTTGTAGGAAAGGTCCAAGAGATTGAGTCAGGGCTTGAAACCGGCGTAACAGGAGCTTCCCCACCCACTGTCACCTCGATGGGGGGCTCTTTCTATTTAGGAGGGCAAGTCCAAGGGAGACGTCCCTAAGGCAATCTGGTTTAAAGAAAGGCTAAAGGGTAAAGGCCAAGTCAAGGAAACCCCTTTCACAGATTGCTGCCCAAGAAGAGATAGTCAAGGAGATAAGACCACTGACGATGCACCTGTTTGCGAGACAAAACAAAGAAAACTAGAAAGTGCTTGCAGTGGGTTAATACTTCATGAAATCAATGACTATCTTCAAATGTATATATGAGCAATGAATAAATATAATTATTGACGAAGTCAATGATTATCAAACAAAGGGAAAAGTCACTTC
>ML833261.1:0-10877 GCA_009831015.1 Picea engelmannii
AAAGAATCAACATTATAAGAGAAGCGCATTCTTCTCTTATTGCTGGTCATTTTGGTGTAGGCAAGACAATGGCTAATTTGCAAAGATATTTCTACTGGCCTAAAATGAATGAAAGTGTTTCAAGATATGTTCGAGGATGTTCGCTATGTGCCACAAGTAAACCTAGCAATCAAAAGTTGGGTTTGTATACTCCACTTCTGGTTCCTTCTCGTCCTTGGGAAATCATTTCTATGGACTTTGTAGGAGGTTTACCTATGTCTAGATGAAATCATGATTATATTTATGTTGTGGTTGATCGATTTAGCAAAATGTGTATTTTGATGCCTTGTACAAAGCAGGTTACAGCTGAAAAAATGACACAAATATTCTTTCAAAATGTTTGGGTGCATTTTGGATTGCCTAAATCCATTATTTCTGATCAGGATTCTCAATTTGTTGGAATTTTTTGGACGAGTTTATGGGCACTCATGGACACCAAACTTAAAAAGAGCACAACTTTTCATCTGCAAACAGATGGTCAGACAGAAGTATTAAATCGAACAGTGGTGCATCTTCTTTGTGCTTATTGCAGTAAACATCCTAAACTTTGGGATGAGCATTTACATTACATTCAACATGCGTACAATCGAGCTAAGCACTCTTCAACTCAAACGTCACCATCTGAAGCATGTTTTGGCTACTTGCCCAAATCTCCTTTAGATTTTATCTTTGGGAAGGACATTGCTATCGATGGTCAGTATGACATTGATAGGGCAAAAAAATTCATTGAACAAATTTAGTCGATACATCAAATGGTGCAAGAGCAGTTGGAAAAGAGTCAAGCCAAGTACAAGACGAGACATGACAAGCATCGTGTTGATCACAGTTTCCAAGTTGGAGATGAAGTTTGGCTTTACATCAGTAAGGAGAGGCTTAAAGGAGAAGGTAAAAAATTGAAACCGATTCGATATGGTCCTTTCAAGATTATCGACAAGATTGATAACAATGCCTTTCATTTAGATTTGCCTCCTTATATGCAGATGTATGCAGTTGTTAATGTTGAGAATTTGAAATTGTATGATCCTCCGTTGATTGATGATCAAGGAGAGCATATTCGGATTCCTTCTATAGATGATTTTTCCCCAGAATATCTTACAGAACTACATGAAGACACCATCCTTGACAGGAGAATGCAAACTTCAAAACGAGGAAATGTGGAGTATCTTCGAGTTGGTCTTAAAGGTACAAATCCAAGAAAAGGCAAGTGGATTGAGGTTGGAAGAGTGAGGGAACTATACCCTCATTTTCAAATAGACTGAAAATAGTCTTTTGGAGGTCCAAAAGCTTTCCAATGGGGAGGTGTGATTAGGGGATCAAATTTTGCTCAAAAATTCAAAGTGCTCGGAATCGCTTCAAATCAAACGAGAGCGTATGCCTCATCGTTGAAAACCCAACGCAACTTGTTTGGGTTCAAACAGACGTCGGGAGCGAGAGATATTGCATTTTGTTTAAAATGGCAAACAAGCAAAAAAGGGATGTTGACTGTACAGTCTGTACAATCCGTACAGACGATGACATGGCAGGCCGTACGGATGACGTGGAAGGCCATACACTGACATGGTAGATAGTTATTGGACAGTTGGCATGTGATGTGTTTGTTGGTAGTGAATGGGATGGCAACACGTGGCCCAATCAAAGACCACCACGTGTCACCTGTTGGTTGGTTAAAACTTTGCACTCAGCAGGAGTCGACCCCGTGACCTCCGAGCAGGGTAAATCTTTGGGAAAGGCCACCGAATCGGCGCGCCCACACATGTTCCTTATTATATATATACAAAGCATTATATTTAAATTTGTTTAAATGTATGTGGGGGCGTGGACTGGGCCGGGGCTAAGCCCCGGCCCGTGGTCATATGTTATATTGTATGCGACCAGAGCCACAGCGGTTAGACCCACTGTAACCATGTTATAACCATTTAATATATGCGCGATTTGGTACACCATGTGACCAATATATATATGTACGTGGGGTTTAACATTACGGTTATCAAACGGTTGTTAAAACTTAAGCCCTGTTGTATAGCGCGTGGTCATATGACAGCCATGTGCCCATGGGCCTTGGTAGTTAGGGCTAGCGCGTAACGGTTTGACAGTTTGGACCGGTTGTGCGGTTGCACCCGGTGCCAAGTTTTTACGCTTTAAATTGTGTGTGGGCTAGGTTGAGCCAAGAGCGGTGCGTTTTGTAGATGCAGAGACAACAGGCTTGAAGGGGAGACTTCCAGGAAGCCTATCTACTTCATTTTTTGGCCAAACGAGGTGTCGAAAAAGCCCAGCTAGGGGTTTTTAGATGTTCTGAAGCCATTGGAGCAGTCTATTTGGCATTTTGAGCAATGTAAAGCACATTTTTGAGCACTTTGAGCAAATAATACAAATGATCCATTGGAAGCTGGACCAGGAGATGTAGCCCAAGAGAGGGGTGAACTCCTTTATCATTTGTTGTGTTATGTGTTTTCTGTTCATTGATTATGCTACTATTTATATGCATCTTGAATGAGTAAATCCTATTAAAGTTGTGTTGCAAAGTTGATCCATTTGATTTTAACACATAAATTTAACTTGCAAATATTTTCAAGAATACAAGTCTTCTTCATTTTTAGATCACTACCCTGAGGTCTTCGACATGCCGTCGAGGAAAGACTAGAGGATCTTGATCATTAGACACATAACTTCATTGATTTTGAATCCGAACTTGACTGGACTCTCGAGGACTGACTCATGAAAGTCAAGAGAAAAACTGCAAAATGGCCGCTCAGGTTGCATAAAAATTTCCTTGGACAAAAGCACGACAAAATGATGAGATTGAGGCAACGTAATATTGACATAAGTTAGTGATACAAGAGGCACCACAAACTCTCCATATGTTTGGAAGAGAAACCAAATGGAGGAGGACACAACTCTATGTAGAGAAAATAACTTCCTAAGGTCATACTAGATCCCAATTCTTGGCGAACAAATGGAAGGATGTGCTTTGTTCAAGGGAAATTATCTTGCTACCGAAAAAAGAGAATGCATATCCCATCCCCTCTTTTTGGAATATTTGATTTGTTTGTATTTTTCAATTTTTTAATGAGTTTGAAAAAGAATAAAAGAATGTTGCGTTACAAAGGAGGAACGAGTGTCACAGGCAAGCAAACTGGTTCCAAGCACATGGAACATACTAATGCTTAGGGAAAGGAGACATGTGTAGGATAAGGACACTCCGCAAAAATTCCTCCATGGGTTAAGGTGTGAGATCGCAAGGGAAAAAGTGTTGCAATGCTTGCGTTTAAGGAATTCTTTGAAGGTTCAGTTGATAGCAACATGGAGTCGACATTAGGCCAAAGATGCAAGGATGAGACATGTGATGTGATTAAGTATGACACAACAAGACTCCTTCCATGTGAAGTTTTACGAGCCTAGAGAAGGCAAGCTCGGTGGTTTTTCACATTTAGAGAGTCTGGAAAAATGCTAAAATAAGACTCCAGAGTGTTCCTTTTTTGTAATTAGTCCATTCGGTTCAAAAGAGGGTTAAACTTATACCGAAAATATGTCTCTTCAAAACAATTTTAATGAGTGTGAATGAGACAAGATCACTTGGCTATATTTTCAATTTTAAGGAGTCTGAAAAGAGCTTAACTATGGACTCACAACCTTTTTCTAAGTTGAGTCTTCTTAGCCCAAAAAAGTATAAAATATAACTTAGGAGAACTCTCCCGACGAGACAAATCTCCCGATGCGTACCTTTTTCCTGGATAATCTATTGGCTGGAAAAAGGGTTAAACTTATGCCAAATAATTGTTCTTTCTAGACTAATTAACGAGTGTGAAAGGAACAAGGTCACTCGACGATCTTTTTATATTTAGGGTGTCTGAAAAGAGATTAACTATGGACTCCGAGGGGGTTCCTTTTTCGTAAGTAATCTCCAAGGCTCGAAAAAGAGATAAACCAAAACCAAGGAGAATGTTCATTTTTCGAAAATTTAGTCCCTCGGGCCCGAAACGAGATAAACCAAAAAAAAGACCATAGTTGAAGAAGGAAGCAAAAACAAAGACACGTGATCAGGAGATCATGGAAATTTTTAACCCTGGGAGTCTGATGCAAGACAAAATCCGCCTGAGTCAAAATCAAAATTTGGTGAGCCTTCCAGAAAGCGCAGCATGGCAAGAGGAGACGATTTTACCTCAAACTCCGTAGGGTTTGTTAATTATTAGTGTGTAATCATAGTATTAAGTATGTTGTTAAATAATTTCAATAGATAGATCGAGGATGGATCGGATCTGAGATGATCAAATCCTCATATACATTCTTATTTATATGTAATCCTTCAAGTGCAACATGAGGCCTCCACCATGTAAAACCAATAGGATGAGAGCAAGGCCAGGTCCGTGAGGTCGACCATGTAATATCGAGCTCGAATATTAATATAAACTTGAGTGTTTCATGTATTTGTTCTTCGACGCGTGTTATCTCTGTATGGTAAATTCATGTGTTAATCATGTTGTTGTATATACAAACCTGTCTCATCCATGAATCTGAATGTATGTGATTGAGAAGAGAATAGCTTGTGAAGGCCACAAAAGTAATTGCAGATCAACAAGCATGAGGAGAAATCCATGTTCCTGTAAGTGGAGGAATCTTGGTTAAATCCATGTTCCAGCGAGTAATACGATCATCTGTTGATCATGGAACAAAACAATGACGATCCAATGATACGTTGAGACCGAAGAACTGAACAATCTCGACCATCCCATGGTCATGGGCAAGGATCTTGATAATTGGAAAATGGGTGGGCACCTTTGGAGTTAGCCTCTAGATGCGAGGGGAAGTCATATGAGGATCTAGATGCGAGGTGAAGTCATATGAGGAGCAGTGCCAGGGAGTGTCGAATTAGCAAGAGAATCATGCTTGGATTTGGAATGTTGTTCCTATGAACATGTTGAGTCTATATCCTGAGCCGATAACCCACAAGTCCAAGGACTGAGCTTCTTAGAAAACTCGATTTGAAGGACCCCTATTTTCTTCTACTATCACCATAAATACATGTCACGCTTTCTATTGAATTTTTTACGATGAAAGTTGTAAAATTTATATATTTTTAAAATATAAAATTTCAAAAATAATATTTATATTGAGAATTTTAATATGTAGTTAAAACAAAAGTTATAGAACATTTTACTTGTTTACTTGTATTTTTTTCAAAAAAAAATATTATCATTTAATAGTTCAATTTTTTTTTATTTACAAATATATCCTTAAAACTTTTATATAAGAGGATAATGAACATTCTTAAAACTTATATAAAAGGATAATGAACATTCTGCCTATGTCACAATGTTTTTGGTGTAAAATATTTTTTTGTTTAATATTTTTTACATAGTAGCATCTGCATATTTTTCTATATTTATTTAGTTATAGATAATATTTTTAATTATTTTTTTATTAAACTAATGTTAATTGTTTTATTAGCATTTTTTATGTAGTATTTTTTTTTCTAATATTAAAAAAACCTAAAAATGTTATTTTAGAGAGAAAACATTGTTGGAGTGAACTTGATTTTCGTTATTTTTTTCTATGTCAGGGTACTGTAGTCCTAGTGGTTGTGAGGAAAAGTTGTTGTCCTCAACACTTAGGTTCAAATCCCACTTTGTAACATGTTTTCTCTTAGTGAGCCAATTGTTGATGAGATTTATATGACTTATTTATGAGTTGTTGACATAACCTTGTGTCATGAAGAATCTAGGGTTTAACCTAGGTACCAACCTCATAATGAAGAAAAATGTCGAAGTGGTTTTCCCTAGGATATTTTATCTAGAAAAAAAATCGCTAACTTTTTTTTAATTTAAATTTGTAGATATAGATTTTTCCTTCTATCTATTTAAATTATCTAAAATTACACACCCATATCAGTTTCAGGAGAAAAAATGGATAATCACAAAAAAAAAATCCATAAAACTTATATATATAGAGAGTAGATTCAAAGAGGAATTCAATGGTTGAAGGTCTAAAAGTTATTTAATAAAATTTGTGGGTGTCCTCACCTATTGAAGTTGAAACTTCATAAAAAAAAATGCAGGATTTTAAGCCTTCAACTTTTGATCAAAAATTTATTTAAATGAGAGTTGGTGTTGACTTCAACCCTCAACTGAGAGCTTGTTAAATGTCTCTATCAAAAGTTTGATTTCATCAAATCTACATGCATACCTGCAAAAAAAAAAAAAAACCATGACACGTATTCATAGGATTCTCTTAGATTGACGTGTACACTTGCACTATGCTCATGCATACTTATACTTTTAATATAACTTAGGTGTAAACCTTAATAAGTTTATAATATAACTTAAGTGATTCGTAATATTTTAAAAATGATATGCTAATATAAAAATATAATGCACTATGCTCATGCATACTTATACTTTTAATATAACTTAGGTGTAAACCTTAATAAGTTTATAATATAACTTAAGTGATTCGTAATATTTTTAAAATGATATGCTAATATAAAAATATAATGCTTAAAATAAATAGTAATTTAATTTTTTTAATATTCATTTAAATAAAAAATATAAAGCCAAGCCCCCTACGAAAAGTTGATATAAATATTAAAAGATATCTCTAACTTTCATTGAATCCGTGAAACTATATATATGAAAAACTATCATTTGTGGTTAAATTTAACCTATTTTTATTCAAAAACCATATATATATATATATATATATATATATTTCACTATATTTTTTTAGGAAAATACACTAGTTACTTTCCTGGTACTCAAGATAAACTAGATTCTTCAAGATTTAGGCCAGGTCAACAACAATGAATTCTAATTGTTGAGTTTGTGTATTTTAGGTGTCTAAGAAGTTTTTAATGCCTTTAAATAAATCAATCTCTCCATTTCAACTAACTTTTAGATGTTTTAAGTTGGATGTAACTTACTAAAATCAACAAAACATCATTAAAAAAAATTCCTTTGCAAAGAAAGAGGTTAAATATCATTCATTGGGGTTTTGAAGTGCTTGATTTCTATCTCATTGCCACACATAATATGCATGAATAAGGACCTTCCCCATGTACAAGACACACTGTAATGTTTTTCCAATAGAAAAATTATCTCAATTATATTGATAATATAATTCTTTTACATCTTTGCCTCCATAACTAGGCATAAACTGTTCCCCCAGACGGATCGGAAAACTACATACCTAAAACATACCAAAAAACCATATGATTATGAATAGTAACCTAGATGAGCTCAATATGTATCATATCAATAAACAAAAAATAACCTCGGAACTGACAAAACATACACCATTACATCTGTTATAACCCTATAATTTATAGGATCAACTGCTAATTGTAATTTTGTTTCCTTTAGTGTTTTTGACTTGCAAATATTGTTGCATTCTACAAGAAAAAAGAAAAGAAAAAAAAAAGAAAAGAAAAAAGAAAGAAAAGAAAAGAAAAAAGGAATAAAAAATGAGAAAAATAAAAAGAGGGCATAAAATAAAAAGGATAAAGCCCCATGAAAATGAAATGATAATGACTTGATCCATACAGTTTAAACATGGCCATGTCCTTTTAAATTTAAGTAGTTAGGATTAGTGAATAAGCTTGACTATACTGTCTAATCTTAGCCAAGTAAATTAGGTTAGCTAGTGAATAAATTTAACCAAATAGTCTAATCTTGGTCAAATAACCCCACGGTAGAGTATTTTCTTAGCCCAACAGTCTAAGTTGGGCTAAAGGTGAAAATGAGTAGGTTAGGACATAGGTTAGTTAGTTGCTCTTCAATAAAATATGTAAGATGATCGATGAAAAATGCATGATTTTGATGGTGAAATGTTTTTCTAACCCCATGGTGGCCAAAGCAAGGGAACAATGCACAAAACTCGTAAAAAGGTCATTAATCCTAAGTTTGGCCTCATATATTGAAATACGCTCCAGAGATTAAAGATTGGGCCTAGATCTATGACTAAGCTTTCGGCGCCCAGATCTACAGCTCTGAAGAGATTCCGCCCCCCCCTGATCGTTCTACCTTTAACGGTGGGGGGGGGTCCGAAAAAGTGATTAAAGTGTGCGCTCAGATCTACGGTCATCCCGCCAATGTGCAAATGGATGGTCCACAAGAGATTCCGGACCCCCCAGATCATTCTACCTTTAACGATGGGGGCGGGTCCGACATAAAGAATGCGCTTGATAAAATGGTTGATCTAGCTTTGTTCAAATCAACGGTCAGTGAGAGATCCTGGACCCCCCCCCCCAACCTTTCTACCTTTANGGGGGGGGTCTGGAATGAAGCAGTCTTCAGGTGGGTCCTTGCAAGTCCCATTTCATGACCCATCAACATGTCCCCTCCATCTAACCGTTATGGGTCATATCTTTTTCGTTTTTTCCCCAATCATCATTCTGCACGTCAATCGAGTACACACGTCAGATGTCCTTCACCCCGACCCCTCATGCTCTAAAAGACTCGTTGATTATTTATTACTAGCCACATACCCGTTGTTCACCTGACCTGTCCTTTTTCTCCCAATGGACACCCGTTCACTAAATCCCAACCCCATTTCGATCATTCACATTCCACTCACACTCCCTGCCTATCAGAGACTCATTCTCCTTTGCCTCTGCAACATCTCATCCAGTCGTAGCTTTTGCCTACTAATGTATGCTCAGTGTGCAGGTACCGGTGGAAATCAATGGCACCCAAAAGTAAAATGTGGAGGAAAATCCCTTTCTCCCACCTCCTGTCGATCTCGACCGGATCCCATTAGCAGACAAGGACTATTTAATCTCAGAAACCAGGTCCGATTTCGACTTCGTTGAGCTACAGTCATGGTTTAAAGACACCTTCATCTATCAGAGCGATGAAATTGGGCTCTGGCAGTCAAGTTTCCCTCTGTATCTTTTTCCCCAAGTCTATCATTTTCCCAAATTTGATCTCAAATGTCAATCGCACTACCTCCCTAATCAGAGAGCCATAATATCTTCATCTGGAGAAACCTTTTTCCTTATTACACCCGAGGCCATCAATCAAATGATGCAGGTACCTAGAGTCGAACCCCGTTCTCCCCTCACAATTGAAATTCTGACAGAAATGTATCAGAACCTGTCTTTTCCCCAAAGAGCACAAATCTTTGAGTTGTTCCTCCCACAAGATGCCCAATTCCCTAAGAAGAATCCTCCCTATCATTCTTCCATATTTTCCGAAAAGGGAAATCAAATTATCTCGACATTGTTTTGTTTGCTCTGTTACTTCTCAGATGAATGGGTGGATGAACCTATCCTAGGTTTCCTGTCCATTTTCTCTGTTGAAGAGAAAGTTTCCACCTAGTTTGATTACAATGGTTTTTTGGCTGAGAACCTGCATGAGAAACTGGCAAATTTCCCTACAGAAGGCATGTTCCGGTATTCTTCAATACTGGCCTACATGTTTATGTTCTATCATGCAGACAAGTTTTCCTTTCTCATGCAGAAGATGGACAAGGATGGAAAACCGCAAGCAGTAACTCTATGGACGTCGTTGCTTAGAAGAAACTCCACTGAGTTCAGTTTCAAACAATTCATCAAGTTGTTTTATCAACCAGTGGTAGGCATGCTCAATGGAAGACCAGAACTGAGGATAAATGAGGAGATCCAAAGAGTTCTGCACCTTTCGGATCTCCAAAGACTGGGGACTGGTTCCTATACCAGAATCACACAGAGATCGGAGTGTATGGGTGTGAACTAGATCCATACAAACTGCACAAGTATGTTCATGTTCGAATATTTTCACTAGAGTATATTCGTCAGATGACATTCACTTTGTGTCTCTGAAGAAAAAACAACAGATGAGGATTAAAGGGCAAATAGGATCATTTATCTGCAACAGTCGAGCTACTGGGGAAGAGGCAGATAAACTATTAAAGGAAATGAAATTTAGCACCAACTTCATTTGGCATTATGATCCAAGTGGGATCATTGTAGAGATGAGATCCTAAAACAAAAGTTCACCTTATGCTCACACCCTCAAACTAGAAATTCAAAAGTATGTGAACCAAACAGAGTGGGAGGCAAATACTTTGGTAGATACTGAACAGCTGGAATCTCCTTCAGTCTCCTTTTCACAGACTACCACTCCACAGGTACCAAAGGAAAAAAGGCCAAGAAAGGATGCCTCACCTTCAATCACTGAGATATCAGTAGAAGATTTTCAGGTATACAAAAAAAGACCCAAAACCACTCATGCCACTCACATGTCTGGTGAGTAAGAGCCTTACTCTGCCAGAGTGTTTGAGGGAAAACATCAGGTGGTGTCCACTTCTTCTTCAAAGAAGCAAACGGATATAGATGTGACCACCCAAGCTCCACAAGGATCTGTACCTCTAAACATCTTCGAAAAATATGACATGATGAAAAAGAAGAACCAGATGCTGACCAACAACACTTATGCTCAGTTCTGGAAGCAAACCTCCACAACACAAAACATATTGTTGTCAGATTTTGACATAGAGAAAGGAAGAATGCATCTCGCATTTCTTCAAGCATAGTTTCCTCAACCCAAAGAGATCACTGAATACAAAAGGTCAACTATTGTTTTTGACACCAAACAAATCCATCCAGTTGATCAGATGGATTTGCACAGACATACTGGAGAAATGGTTTTCTCCACCTTGGCACATGCTTCCTCTATGGCATCAAAGTTACAGATATCTTTAAACAATGTTCAGACTCAATTGAAGTTGGAAAAGATATCCTCTTTTGCAAAGGATAACAGAATAAAATCCTTAGAGGAGTTGGTGCTCAAGATTGGGTATGATCCCTCAAATGTAAAAGAAGCAGAGGAGATTATAAAGAAAAAGAATGTTGACATTACATCTCTGAG
>ML833261.1:10977-22247 GCA_009831015.1 Picea engelmannii
CGCCCTTGTAAAAATCCCAGTTGTTCCTCAGAAAGCGATCTAGATAGGATGGGATTTATCCTGTTGGCAATAGTTTTTGAAATTATTTTATAGCAAAGATTACATAGGGAGATCGGTCTAAAATCCTTGAAAGAAGTATGTTTGTTTATCCTTGATATGTTTGTTTATCAAGGCTATGAATGTCGCATTTAAGCCACCATAAATTTTCCCTTTCAATCTTGACTCCTCGACCATATTCAAAATATCCCCCCCGACAAGATCGAAGAAGTGTACAAAGAATTCCATAGTACAGTCGTCAGGGCTTGGAATTTTATCAATCTTGAAGTTTTTTAGTACATCTCTTAATTCCATCAAACTCACTGGAGCATACAAACCTTCAGCTTCAGATTCTGTGATCATATTAGAGAATTTATCTGCCACCTTGACTTGTTCGGGTATGGAAAAGACTGTATTCTCCTTGAAAAACTGTTTGAAATAGTTGATTGCTTCGGCCTTGATGTTCTTTTGACCTGAATGTATATTTCCCTCTTCATCCATAATCTCCCAAATGAACTTTTTATTGCGTCTGAAGTTTGCAAAATTATGAAAACAATTTGTAATTTGATCCTTGCTCTGAATCCATATAGCCCTGCTACGTTGGCACCAACGTTCTTCATTTTCATATAACGATCTATTTTGTTCCTATTTGATAGCTTTTAATAATAATTCTTTCTCTATTGTAATAACACCTTCTGGCGTTTCTTGTAGTAGAGCAGAAATATCCATTTCCATACCTTTGAGATGAGCGCTTTCCTGTTGATAACAAAGTTTTTGCCAATGCTTTGTTTTATCCTTTAAATCCTTTAATTTCCACATTAGTATTTTTTTGTTTACTTTCTTCGCCAATATATTTTGGTTGTTTCCAAAGAGCCTAAACCATCAAGTCAAATTCACTATCTAATAGCCATTAAGGATTGAGTTTGAATGGGTATTCTTTAAAATTTGGAGGAACCTCCAACTGGAGCAGAATCAGGGCGTGATTAGATATAAATGGGTATTATACCCAAGAACAGTAGATGCCTAGCCCCAAAAGATATTCCTCTGCAATGAGAAATCTTTTCAATTGCTTGGAGATCCGATCCGCACCAGACCGCCCATTTCTCCATGTAGGAACTATTTTTCCCAAAGCCACATCAATGAGATGCTTCTCTTGACAAAAGGGATTTATAAAAGCCATCCAAAAATCCCACTAATGAGGAGCCTCCCCAAACCTCTTTTGATGATAACATCAAGTTCATATCCCCCGAAATGATTAAATTCTTTATAGATAATAAACCGGAGTCCGCCACCTGATTCCAAAATCTCTTCTGCTCAACACAGGGCCCATATACATTCAAGAAGGATACCTCCTTTTTATTTGCTATACTAAAACCTGTCAATTAGATCCCACCACAGGTAAGGAAGGAATATAATTCAAAAACATTTGGATCCCATGATACTAACATACCGCCAAACGTTCCAATAGAGCTTACTGCACAATTATACCAAGATGGTCTAAGTGTGCTCATAAAATTTCAAGCTTTTTCTGAATGAACCGGTGTTTCTTGTAAAAATATAATATCTGGTCGAGTTTTATCAAGAACCCTTCGATACGAGGCAGTTTTAGGGCGCCCCCTGTCCCTTTGAGATTGAGAGAGAGAAAAATCATTATTTTCCCCTTTCTCGGGCCTTCACTACTCTAAGTGCCCCACCTTCTGATGTAGTAGGAGTAACTGAATCTAAGGTAGATAAAGTAGCCGACTTTTTACGTGTGCTCCTAGTTTTTATAGGGGAAATTTCAATTCCTAACCCACGATACCAATCATATTCCTTCCTTGACCCACCCTCTAGTGAGTGCGACTAGCTAGATTCCCTAGACGTGATAGGAGGTTTTATAACAGACTTCCCTAGGAATACCGATAAATTAACTGAAGAGCCACAATCTCGAATATAGGGTAAATAGAATTCTAAGACAACAGAGAGAGAAGCTTCGTCTTCCTCGGTTCCTGATAACCGGGAAGAAGAGTGGGATATTCCATCAGTGATGGTTGGGAATCAGTAAATGGTTCAGGAGTCGGTGTTCCCAATGTCCTTGAAATGTTATTCTGAGAAATACCATCTATTGGTAAATCCGGGGAGCTATGTATCAAGGGAGGAGTTGTCAATGTAGAAGTAACAATGGTAGGGTTCAATGACACTTTCCCAGCATCAAGTACCTTAGCATTTACCGAAACTCCCCCATCCACAACCCGATCAATTTCAACATTAGTTGTCATGTTTTTTAACCACTCCAAGGAATTAATAACATCCCTTTCCATGAGAGACAAAGTGGAAAAGAGAAAAGGGCAATAAGTTCGTAACTTACCCACTAATGAAGCCATTGTTCCTGGTGAGCTATCATCTCCCTGGTCCATCTGAATGGGTCTTGGTCCATAGAACCCAGAATCTGGAGAAATATCTGGTGTAGCATACTCCGGGAAGGTTTCTTCATTGTTATCCTCTAGCTCAATAATGTCGTTACAGTCTCTCCGCAAGTGACTTGTGTTGCAGCAATAACTACATCTAAAGGGAACTCCTAGATAGTCCAAACGTTGAAGGTAGCGGTGACCCCTCCAATCAATCTCCAATTTTTCCAGAAGCCCCTGGTGTATATCCAATTCTACTAAAACTCGTCCAATTTTCCTTGAACGCTTAGTAAGTGAGTCTGAGTCTACATCAATAAACCGACCAAGAGAATCCCCTATATCCCGAAGCGCACCTTCATTCCAAAAGTTCTACGGTAGGCCTGGTAAAAGTATCCAGAAATGCCTAAATGAAAAATATTCTGTAGCCAGATCAAAGGAAAATCTCCACCTTTTAATCATAAGACTGCTGCCACCATTTAACCATCTCTTAGCCAGAATGAGTGAGGCATCCTCAGGTGTCTTACACATGAATCCCAACCAACCTTTTGTAAGGAATAAAATCTCAGGGATATATCCTAGACGTTGCTTCCAGGCTTTTTCCAACCAAACTAGAAGAGTATCCTTACATAAATTCTCATAAGAGAATCTACCAACTAACCCACATAGCGACATTCTAACTGTTTCCTCTAGACCAATATAGGAGCCGAGAACCAGTCGTCTCATAAATTTATTAGATTTCCACTGTTTTCTATATTTGTGAGGGTGTAATATTTTATCCACTGCCTTCTTCTATAAACCAGAGCATTTTTCCTTGTTACCTTCAAAGCTTTGGTTTCCCCCAGATGTATGATAATGGACTTCGGACCCAGAGTATGATAATCTAGGTAAGGAATCTGTATGTGTTGGTTGACAGTCTACCCCACCACCAGGAGAATTCACACTAGGATACCGAGAAAAATGAACAACATCCTTCTGAAGAGTAGAGTATCCCAGTAAATCATTTTTCCAAATATTATCAATGGAAGTGAAAAGACCCGCTTCCTGCCATAACCCCTCGTCTGCTTTGCCCATCAAGTCTTGAACCTATTCATTAATATTTTTTAGTTTGTTAAGTGCCATGTAGTGTCCACCTAGAGTTTCACTAGTTGTATGTCCAATAAGAAGGGTTCTCCACCGGCCAAGGTTGATAAAAAATACTAGTATTAAATGATAGCCTTAAAGAAACCAATAAGCAATAAATCGCTTGTATCCACCCAAATATACTCAAACCGGAAACTGCTAAGAGCTAAGAAAAACTGGAGGTAAACACAGTTTCCTAGAGAGGAAAGGTGTAGAAAATATAAATGGATTAAAAGTTAATCTAACACCTCCATTGTGGCCGAAAAATAGTCGGAAAAAACTAAAGAGTTGACTCCCCTAAGGAATAAAGGGAAATAAGACAATAACTACTAGAAGTAGTTAGCAAGAAGACACATGATTTTGCCCTGGACCCCACCGAACATACTAGATGCCAAACAAACTTGAGTATGACAAGAAGCAATCTTGTAACCAGGCCATAGTTCACCTTAAACGAAGACAAACCAGACAAAGTAAAAAAACTATCAATAACTTATAATACCGCTTTGAGAGAGTATTCTAGTTGGGTGATAGGCCCCTTCCATTGCTATTCAATATCTTGAAGCAAGGGCCTCGCCATCAATGGTTAATGTTTCTCCCACCATAATCCAAATTCAAATATTTCCGCCATTGTTTCCTGCTCCTCTGCACGTGATTTGTTCTCAAGTCAGATGCCACTTTTTCTTATCAACACACCGTAATGTTGATGTTATGTGTAGAGCATAATCATATAATGGAGCCAGTTTTATGGTGCTCCCACATGGGTGTTGTACCACCCTACCAAATTTAACTGTACCAAGTTGCATAAATCTCACTTTTCTCAGAGCCTAGATAATTAACATTTAACCACATTCCTTGACTAGTTATTTTGTGTAGTTTCCTCTTAACACTCAAACTACACCCAATTAACATAAATAAGAAATATTGATTTCTTTAAACTACACTTTACATTTTGATAAATAAAACCATTATAAAACAAACAATTGTGACCATTTTCTGCATAAAAAAGAAAGATTCACGAAAAAGAATAAGAGTAAATATCATCCTAATGGAATGTTCTTAAACAACATTAACCACAAATTTTAAAAAAATAGTTACATTACAGTGATTAGTATTATTAAAATTAATTTTAAATTTTAAATTACAATTAATGATAATCTTAATATTATTTTTCCAAAAAATATATCTCAAAGAATATTTAAATTACAATTATTGCTAGGTTGTGTTCATGATTATTTAGTACACACTGTTATCGAAATTACTGATTCCAACTCACTTTTCTTCGATGTGCCAAAGGATATTTAAATTAGAATTATTCCTAGGTTGTGTTCATGATTATTTAGTACACACTATTATCGAAATTACTGATTCCAACTCACTTTTCTTAGACAACATTAATCACAAGTTAAAAAAAAATAGTTACATTACAGTGATTAGTATTATTAAATTAAAATTTAAAATTTAAATTACAATTAATTAATGATAATCTTAATATTATTTTTCCAAAAAATATATCCCAAAGAATATTTAAATTACAATTATTGCTAGGTTGTGTTCATGATTATTTAGTACACACTATTATCGAAATCACTGATTCCAACTCACTTTTCTTCGATGTGTAGAATATAATATATAGTCATCAATTGTCACTATTGTAAGCACGAGCTACGGATAACAATATACCTTTAGAATTCATTAATAGATTGTGGACATTTAATTCTAAATAAGTTGTCGTACATTCAATATATTATGTTTCAAACAAACTTGTAAAGATAAATCACTCTCCAATATTATTTGACCCTTTATGAGTCTAAGTAACTAAATCCGTGTATTGATACCATTACTTACACATTTTGATATCATTACTTACACATTTTCTTTGTTTTCTTTTTTTCTTTTATATAAAATTTCACTTTATATTATTTAAAATATAAACTATTTCGTTAAATAGAACCATCACCACCATGTCCAAAAGGTATATCTATTGGATATCTAATATCCAAACTATCTCTCCATCCCACAAAATATATTAACTGACTAGCTAAAGGCTTTCTCAAAAACTCCAAAAGGAGGCAGTTCCATAACAAACTACATTACATAGATAAATGACATTGGAAAATCCCCACACCCCACAGCGAAACAAATGCCACCCAGAGCCTAGAAGAGATCTATTGACAAAGGAGGACCCTCATGTTCCTCAACACACTGAAAATAGAAATTTTTCCCAGGTTGCTTGTGCAGTGCTTGCTTTGAAAGGCTGTCCGCTTCCGAGTTGTCTTCCCTGTAGACATGATCAAAAGAGATATGCTGAATTTTTTTAATAAGATCAGCCAGCCTGTCCTTCCAACATTCCAAGGATATCACCTGAAGATGACCCTTATCACACAACCAATCAATAACAATAATCAAATCTCCCTTCACATGTAAATCAGTAATAAAGAGCCTTGAAGCAAGTGTCAGAAGGGCCCAATCACCCAACAATTCGGCCCTTGTATTAGAGCCTAGGCCACAGTTTAAGATCCACTTGAAGATGCAGTTGTCCCTTGTCCTAATTATACCTCCAACCCCACTGTTGGATCCAGTGGCTTCAACAACCCCATCAAACCAACCAATAGCACCATCCACCTCATCCTTCATAACTCTGTTCCTCATAACCAGAGCATTCACCTGAGTAGCATAAGAATCCATCGCTATGGACACCTGGGTAACCACTCTATAAGCCGATGGTTTTCTGTCTTCAAAAATAACAAAGTTACGATCCATCCAAATATACCAGCATACAAAAATAGGTAAGGTAGATTGCCGAGCCCTTCCAGAAAACCAATTGTTAAAGCAATCTGTGATAGAAGATCCAACCCAAGAACCCAATGAGTTCCTAAGAGAATGAAAAGTTGTCCAGACTGTGTGCACAAAAAAACACTCCACAAACAGGTGTAAAGTCGATTCCAAATTTTGATTGCAAAGGACGCACCAGCCCGGTCCATTGAAACCACTACGTTGGAGGTTCTCCCATGTGAGAATTTTATTCTCCACCAACAACCAAGTGAAAAATTTTAGTTTCAGTGGACAGTTCCATGTCCAAAGATTCCTCCGCCACCCCTTTACTACCATGCTCTTCTTTCTTCTTCCAATCGCCTCATATATATTTTTAACTGTGATAAAACCAAATGTGTTACCTTCCGACCATCTAAGTTCATATGGCCGCCTGGAAAGAAGAATCCCATTTTGAATGAGTTCATTTCGAAAACTTGTCCACCCACATGCTAGTCGACCATCTAACCCCAAATCATCACTAGTTTTCCACTTAGTTCCTGCTATACCGGTCACTGATCACGACTAGCCTGAAAGAGGTAATACACTCCTTTTTGATTTAAAACATGGATTAAATCATTTGATAGGATGGCTTTCACACCCATACCCAATATGTAGTTCCTATCAACCAAAATGGAATCCCCCGAACCTGGATACCATGCAATCCAATGCAATAGAATATGCACCGATTTGAGTAAACACTTCCAAACCTGAGAGCTCCTTGTCGAAGGAATCGTGACCGTCCTAAGCCATCCCGCAACTGAAAATGATCTGATATACTTGTATAATATAACATGATGCCACAAACCTTCTTTCATTAACACTTTCCATAAAGTATTGGCCGCCATAGCCTTGCTGAAGCTATGAAGATTCCTCAAGCTCCACCCTCCATATAGTTTTGGCCGAGCTAAAAGTTGCCAGTTGCAAATATGGATACTTCTTTTTTTCCTAGATCTAGACCACAGGAAGTTAAACATCAACTGACGTAAATTATTCATAATCAAAGTAGGTAAGTTTGATAAGGCTAGCCAATAGACTGGTTGTCTTTCCAACACCACTTTAATTAAAATAAGACGGCCTCCAAGAGACAACCACCGATTGCACCAATGGATAATACGCTTTTCAAATTTCTCTATGAGCCAATTCCAATCATCAGAATTATACCTGTCCATCTATAGAAAGTAACCAAGATACTTAAAACCAGAAGCTAATTCAAGAAATTTAAAGTGAAAGAAAGGATTATAGATATCCAATAGAGATGGTTGAATGCCGTAATGAAGGAAAGAAGTTTTCTGAACATTAATCACCAAACCCGTTTCCCCACATAAATCATCCAATATTCTTTTTATCTCCAGCGATTCTAGTAAAGAGGCTTTTGTCCTGATAAGAATATCATCGACAAAAAGAAGATGGAAGACTTTAATAAGCCTTGATACGTTTATACCTGTAATATTACCTTCTGCTTGGCTATCTTTTAATGCCAGACTCAAACCTTTCATAACAAGTATGAAGAGCAGGGGAGACAATGGGCACCCTTGTCTTAGCCCTCTGCCACTGTTGAAAAAATCAGAAGGTTCACCATTAATTAAAATTGCATATGTTGCAGAGCTTACACATCCCATGATCCATCTTATCGTTGGTAGCCCAAATCCACATTGCAAAAGAACCAGTCAAAGGTAGTCCCAGCTAACATAGTCATAGGCCTTCTTTAAATCTATCTTCAGGATTAAAGCTTGTAGTTTTTTCTCCCGGATACTATGTAGACATTCCTGAGCCATCTCGATGGCATCTATAATTTGTCTCCCCTTCAAAAATCCAAATTGTTCCTCTGATAATGCACGTGACAGAATAGGCCTTATCCTCTTTGCAATATTTTTTGATATAATTTTGTAACATAAATTACAAAGTTATATCGAGTGGAAGTCCCCAAAGGTGGCTAGACCATTGACCTTAGGAATTAAGGCAATGAAAGTCGAGTTCAAGGTTCTCTTTACTTCTCTTGACAGACGGGACTCCTCCACAGCCTCCAACAAATCATTAGCTACCAAGTCGAAATAGTTGAGAAAAAAATCAACCGTCTAGCCATCAGGACTGGGACTCTTGTTATTTGTGAATCCCTTAAGAACTTCTTTGATTTCCTCTGTAGAGCATGGGCTCTCAAGAGTGTTTACCTCCTCCTCAACAATGATCCTTGGATATAGGCGAACAATGGCAATCTGATCTTCACAGTTATCGTGATCAGATTCCTTATAAAAGTTGCTAAAATGCCTGACTGCTTCGCTCTTAATAGCCTCCTGCCCCCTCTGAACCCAATCCATCTCATCTGTAATCTCCCATAGATGTTTTTTATTTCTCCTAAAGTTGGCATAGTGGTGAAAGTAAGTCATATTTTTGTCACCGCACTTAATCCACGTAGCCTTGCTCTTTTGGTGCCAATGCTCCTCATCTGCTAACAAAAATTTATTCCTTTCCATTTCCATAACTTTAATGCGAGAATCCAGATCAAATGTATTGTCCTATTCACTACTGAGAATGGAAAATTCCACAATTTCCTCTTCAATAGAAAGAAGTGCATGTTGCTCATCAAATTTTCTTTTTTTTATCCAATCCTTGACACGATGCTTGAGAGACTTTAACTTCAATATCAATCTATGTTGTGCTCCTGCCAACCCATAATGTTCATTATTATTCCAAACTTCTCATACCAGTAGGCCAAAAGAAACATCTTTCATCAGATCCAGATTGAATTTGAATGGGTAAGCAACCGACTTAAATCCAAAATCCAGTTGAAACAAGATTGGAGCGTGGTCAGAAATAAATGGGTATTCTACCCAGGAACGAAATCTAACAGAGTCAACTAGGAGAGAATTGGATACACACACCTTGTCCAATCTTTTTTGAATACTCTTCACACCACTATGACCATTGTGCCAGGTAGGCTTGACTTCTGTAGGCTCTATGTCAGCCAAATGATTCTTAGCCAATAGATTTTTGAAAAAGACTGCTAAGGAATCTGGAAAAGCCATCATCCCCCATACCTCTGTCGGGCCCAAGGAGAACTTCATATCCCTGGCTAGGATCAAATCAGGCTATGCTAATAGCCCAGATGCATCCACCCTCTCCCAAAACTTCCTACGCTCTGAACACGAGCCATAAACATTAATTAAAGAGAAATTCCTTTTATCCAGGATGAAGGAACCCGTCAATAAAATCCCACCAGCACAAAGAAAAGGATTTAGGTCAAACACATTCGGATCCCAAGCAACTAAGATTCCTCCTGACTTCCCAACAGAACTAGCAACACAATTCATCCATGACAGACACAAGGAGTTCATAAAAATCCTTGCCTTATCTTCTACAACTAAAGTCTCTTGAAGGAAAATAATACTCATCTTACAATTTTGAATCAGTCTCCGCATAGAAGACAACTTAAGGGGGCCTCCCACCCCTCTAATGTTTAGGGAGAGGAGGATCATGAATTATCCCTAGCCAGGTCTTTCATGCCTCTAAGTTCCCACAAATCCATTGAAGTACCAGTTTGTTGTTCCACAACCAAAGGTAAGGTACCCTGTTTCTTTCTAGCACTGCGCATTTTGATCAGGGATATTTATTGCCCCAATCCCCTCGACCACCCCAATGTGTTACACTGACCTCCATCCCCCAGTGGTTGGCCCAGATCCTTATCTTCAAGAGAGACATCTACTTGTGCTTCTAAACCCCAATAGGAGAATAAGGGTGTAGTATGTAGGGTAGTCTTATCGACCATAGTCTGAGACATAGAAGCTTGTCCTAGGGGAAAAGAAGACATAGGCTGTGTCGAGGCTAATGAGTCAGATGAGGATATGGAAACAAGGATAAGGGTGGATAATTCACCAAGAGGGTTTGGTAGATTTTCAGTAAGCAAGGGAATAGCCAGGTTATCCTGACCTTCCAAAATGTCCAGGCCAGTTTGGTCCCCCAAACAAATACCGTCCCCATATTCCAAAAAAGGGAAGGCATTTGAAAAAGAAGTAACCAAGAAATCCCATTCCCACAAAGAAAGTTTCATAAAAAATTTAGGACAATAAGTTTGTAACTTACCTAGAAAGGAGTTTGTGTCCAAGTTTGTATCAACGTCCAAGCTACTGGTCACCCCATCACCCTGCACATCATGTATATCCTCATGCATATAGTAATTTGAAGTTTCTGTATCTGAGAGGTCGTTAAACGATGTAGCTCCAACCTCGAGAGTACAATCTTTACGTAGGTGTCCCTTCCTTCTATAGTTAAGGCATCAGAAAGGTAGTCCTTGATAGTCCAACTTTTGTATAACTACCTGGCCACGCCACTCAATATCAATACAGTCCATAAGTCCTGCATGCAGGTTCAGTTCTACTAGAATGCGAGCCATGCGCTTGTCTTCCGACCGTAAACCCACTTCATCCAGCTTCAGGAATCTCCCTAAGAGATTTCCTATTGCCGACAAATTAGTTTTATTCCAAAGGTTAAGCGAGAGCCCTGGTAAGAGTACCCAAACATATCTATAGCTAAAGTAATCCTTAAAAGGATCAAACCCCGTCCTCCATCACTTCAACATTAGGCTACCCCCTTCGTATTCCCAAAAACCACCTCTAATGAGTTCTGCATCCTCCAAGCTCTTAAAAATCAAGCCGAACCAACCGCAGGGAAGTAAGGAGAATTCTGGAGTATACCCGATAATGGGAACCCATGACTTCTTCATCCATTCTCCAAGAGAAATGGAAGACCTTGTATTAATGGGAATGTTGCAGCTACTCACATTTTACAAACAGATAGAGATCGCCCCTTCAATTTTGAATCATGGCTATGTTGGGGAATATCTGGTACTCGCTTGAGATGTAAGGAAAGGACTACTAGTAAAGAACATATATTAAAATTAAAAGTAAGGGCTTATAACCCCCT
>ML833261.1:24739-39342 GCA_009831015.1 Picea engelmannii
ATAAAATAGAATAAGGTAGATGTAAGAAGACCTAATAGAAGCTTCCGCTTCTAGAAGGATCTTCCTCTAGATGCTTCTTTTTAGTATAAATAGGAGTCGAGGGTATGAGAACCCTAGCTTGGATATTATTGTAATAGAGCTCTCCTCAACTAGAGGTTGCCCCCTCGAAGAGGCCCGTGAACATTGCTTTTAGATTCAAAGTGTTATTTCTATTGTTATTCTTATATCATTTCAATATTATTGTGGTGAATGTTCTGGTTATATTGCGGTTGTTTTGCCATTACTAGCATTTTATTTCTGTTCTGCATACAATTTATATCTGGTATATTACAAGTGGTATCAGAGCACTTTCCTCGGCAGAAAGTGTGGGTTAATTTTTTTTTCCAGGGTAGAGACATATTATGGCGTCTTTAAGCCACAGAGATCCGTCGTTACGTGCATAAACCCGCGTTTGAGAGATTCATACACACAGGAAATATAAGTGGTACTTAAGCGCACATCTATTGGCCACCCTTGTAACCCCTGTTGGTACCCCTTCGAGTGGTAGGGCATTAGACATCACCTGTGTATGGATCAACCTAGATTACCTGAAGCCCTCTTTAGATAAACCGATTGGCTGCCTAACTGGTATAGTGTCACCGAGAACAACACTCGGGAAGATACTCTCTAGTACCTGGGTAGTCGGGTAGTACGACTAAGGGTATGATCTATCCTCCTTAGTTAGTGCTCTGAGATATTGGGCCGAGTACTACTGTTGGACCCCGCACATATATCATAGAGCTATAGCACAGGGAAAACCCTTGTCTGTAGAACCCTTTAATACCTAACCATTGGGGACATAAACATAAACAAATTATAACAGACAAGATCTATTGTTGCACAACTATTTTCGGGTTGCCAAGTAAATACACATTTCTTTTTGGTTAAGCATTTGGGCATTTCCTCTCTGCAGTATTCTTTAGACTAGAGTATAACTCTTGTAAAAAAAAAAAAGTCTGGAATTTTTTTCACCATTATTTGAGACCTATTCCATTGGATTCATCTCTTCGCCCTTATCACATTCATCCATATCATTTTTCTGAATTTTTTTTTACCCCGCCCGCCCCTTTTCAGTTTCCCCATCCTCATGGCCCATCCTCATAGCCAAGACTTGGAAGATCGCTTCAACACCTTGCAATCTGGTGATGTCGTGTACACCCATGGAAGCTTAGAAAAAATTAAAAGACAAGAGATAACTTCCTCCAATTTTTCCATGGAACAGGATGTATGTCCAATGGAGCGAGATGGAGCATGAGGACATAGATATTTTGGTCGAAGAAGACCCTGTAGCCATCACCGCACGTAAACAGTGTGGGCTATGGAAGTTCTTTCAGTGTCATTTTATGAGGGCACAACCCAAGTTACTTAATGATCTTGTTGATTACTAGCACCCAGATGCAGAGGAATTCATGTTAGAGGGACAATAATTGACTCCGATGACTGAGGATATCTACATCCTGACTAGTCTCTTGAGGAGAGGGTAACTAGTCAATCTGCGAACCTTTCCCCCTGGGCCTTTCAACATCGAGGACTACATCCAGATGTATTTTGAGGCTGGCACTGAGAAGGTACGTTCTTAGGTTCCTATTCATAATATCACTAGCTTGACTCTTTGGGTGATCTTGTTACTGATTGGGTGGATTACTGGATCCGCGATCCTACACCAGGCCTCCCGGGCACACATGCACTGTGCCATTCAGTGTCAGGAGGCACACATTTTTGACTGGAGAAAGACCATGCTTATGTGCATGAAGAGACAACTAATAGAGTGTCGGCAACGTAGAAACAAAAACTTTGTGTTTGGCACTATTTTATGCTCTTTCTTCTTCGAGAGGGTACCCAGTCTCAGTCCCAGAGAGATGGTACATGGGAATGTGGCCTCCTTCCCAACAATATGCAGATAGGAAACATTGTTTCCACAATAGGGGGGAGGGAGGACCATAGTGGCCTTCGATGACATGTTTTTTGACTGGTGGGCACAACAGATTCCGACGATTAAGGACTACCCCTATGCAAGGATCAACTTTTCCAAGGATCTAGACATGCCTATGCCTCTTGGAGAGGAGCGAGGAGAGATAGGTAACTTGTTTTTTAATGTTTTTTAATTTTTAATTGTTTTTGTATATATCATTTTTATATGTGTATAGAGTACTAAATCTTGTGTATATGCTATGTACATATGTGGGACCAGTGACCCCAACATACTTCGTGAGGACTTGACGATGTCCTCGGCTAGAGGCTAGACCGACAGCAGCCGGTGGACCAACAGTTGTAGAGGGACCTCCAATCGAAGAGGATGAGAGGGTTTTCAGATGAGTGGAGCGCAACCTCACTACGCTCACTCACACAGTACCCATGGCCAACATCAAGGATCTCCCGCCTTCCATGGAACCTCATGTAGTGGGGGTGCAACAGATGTGGGTCCAGCTTTTCTGGTGTTAATCCAACATCGTCGTTCATTATGGTAGGGCCAATAGGCCTCGTGCTTAGATAGGATAGACTTTTGATGTGCCGTGGGCACCTTTTGTACATGTAGTTTTGAGGGCATAAGCCCAACAATGTATATTGAACATTATTTTTGAGGCGTTCGTGCCCACCTATGTACTCGTGAGACGTTTTGATATATATATATATATATATATATATTTACTTCTTATTTGTCTTATGGATCACATTTTTTACAAATGTATGTACATGTGTATGTGTGTGCTTCTCTTTCTATGTGTGTGCAACATGCCAATCTAATATTTGATTAGCTATAGTATCTATCATATGATTAAATCTCCTAGGAAGATGGATGTACATAATGTAATCAAAATAACGTTCTAAGAGACGTACCCTAAGGAAACATCGGTCCAAAGTGGGATCATAAATGCAGTAAACTCCATTTAATTGGGACACAACTAGCTGAGCATCTAGGTAGACCCGAAGGTGTGAAATGCCATGCGACAAAGTGTCACAAAGAAACTCTATCATTGCACTATACTCGACGACATTGTTTGTAGCGTCACCTAGACAAATACCTCCGGAAGATAGCAACTGGCCTCCAAGTGTGAAAATCACCCAAGTTGTGGAAGCAAGCTTCTGAGTGTGTCGAATATCGCCATCTACAAACCTAAAGAACACCTCTGATTCACTTGACATCTGCCACAGTGAAAAATAAGACATAAATAACTACATGTCCACAAAATAAACAAGACAAAAACTATATAAGAAACTATACATATGTACAAGAAGTCACCCAGATGACCAACCTAAGAGTAATACTTCTTGAGGTAGAGCCCATTTCTAGGCTCCACCAAGGCATTTCCTTCAAAATCAACCAGACGGTAAGCGCCCTTCTTCAATACCTCTTTCATAATGAAATCTTCGAGCCACATGAGTTTGAACTTGCCTTCCCTAGGGGATGTTTGTCTTGATCATAGACCAAGACAAGATCGCCTTTGGAGAAAATCCAAGGACAAATGGACTGATCGTACTGACACTTGACTCATTTCTTATGAGCCTCATTGGTTGAGGCTGCATCACAACGTTTCTCATCAAGCTTCTAGAGATATAATAGGCATTCCTCAAGCGGTGAAGTGTCCGAAAATAACTCCACTGCCAACTTTAAAGAAGGGATCTGACACTCAATAGGTAAGACTGCTTCCATCCCATAAACGAGTTGAAAGGTGAGAAACTGGTGGTAGTCTTCACAGACATTCGGTAGGCCCACAACGTTGAGTACAACATCAAATTCCAATTTGACTTGGCAGAATTGATCGTCCGCTGAAGAATATTCTTGAGAGACTTATTCACATCTTCAACCTGACCATTCGCTTGCAGGTAATAAGGTGATGAATGTTCTTGCCTCAACCAGAGCTTTGACATTAACTCGGTCATCATTTTGTTTAGTAAATGACTACCATGGTTATTGACAAACTCCTCCGGGAAGCCGAAACTTGCTACTATCTGATTAAAAATGAAAAGAGTCATTGTTTCGCCATCATTGTTAAACATTGGCATAGCCTCGACCCACCTTTTGAAGTAGTCTACTGCTACAATGATGTAACGATGCCCCCTGGTTGAGGTTGAGTGACATGTAGTAAAATCAATCCCCCACTTGGTGAAAGGACCAACAACAATGACAGGAAACATGGGAGCAAGATGTGCCCTCATCTTCCGAGAGAAAATATGACACGGGTGGCATTTCTTGACCGCCTCAATGCAATCCTTGATTAACGAGGGCCAGAAGTAACTAGCACTTAGAATATTTCGGGTTGTTTCCAACCCATACAAATGACCGCCACATTCTCTAGTGTGATAGTTGTTCAAAACGAGCTTTACATTTTCATGGATAAGGAAACAATGAATAATGAAATCTACACCTCGACGATACAAAGTGTCATTGAGTATAATATAGTTTTGTTCCTTATGGCGAATTCGTCGACGTTCATCACAGGAAGCAAAATTGGGGCACTTCAAAGTCTAGAGATAGACTAGTATATATCCATACCAAGGGTTCGAAGATGAAATTAGAAAAATATGTCCTTTTATAGGTGATTCTTCGGGCATGCTATCACTAGACTCGACCGAAAGTTCTGAAATAAGTTCGACAAAGACCAACGAATTTTGGGATTTTGCAAAAACAAAATCCAATTCAAATTCCTGGAGGATTACAATCCATACACTGATCTTTCCGCCAATGACTCATCGTGTTAACACATATTGGAAAGGGTTCACACCAACAATGATGGTGGTCCTACGAAGTAAAATGTAGTGATGGAACCCTTGGATAGCATGCACTGCTTCCAAAACAAGCTTCTCAACGTGAGGATAGTTGAGTTTTCGCCCAACCAAGCCTCGTCTAAGGTAATATATAACATGCTCTTCAAGCAAATAATTTTCTTTAACCAATACCATGTTGATGGTCATTTCTGCAACATCAAAATACAACAAGAAATATCTATTATAATCGAGAGGCCGGAGCAGAGGGGTAGATGTAACGGAGCATTTAGACACTTCAAAGGAGCATTGAGCGGCTTCGTCCCAACAGGACGGGACTCCATTTTTCAAGAGACACATAAACCCTTTAGTGATCTCAGTATAATTCGCGACAAAACATCAAAGAAAATTCGCTTTCCCCTATAAGCTTTGAAGCTAGGGTATCCTGCATGAGGGATGCAACTGAACTATCACCTCAACCTTGAGAGGATCAACCATGATCCCTGTTGTCGAAACAATAAAACCTTGGAGATGAACTGGTGTCATGCAAAAACTGCACTTATTGGGATTCAAGCGAATCCAATAGTAGCGACGTCACTCAAAGATTAGTCAAAGATGAGCGGGATGATCATATCTCTTGCAAGAGTGTGATGCTATATCATTAAGATACACCTCGACTATATGTTTAAGGTCGTGAAAATCAAATGACATGGCCTATTGAAAAGTGGCTCCAACATTCTTCAGGCCAAAAGGCGTCTTACAATACGTAAACGTGCCCCAAGGAAAAATAAAATATGTTTTATGCTAGTCTTCAGGTTTGATTTGAATCTGGTTATATCCCAAGAAACCATCCATGAATGAAAAGACCTCACATCCAACGCATTCATCGACAATCTGATCGATGAATGGGGTGGGAAAATTAAATTTTGGACATACCTTGCTCAAATCACGGAAGTCCATACACACGTGAATCATACTGTGTTTCTTGTTAACTGGAACCGGGTTTGACACCCATTCTAACAACTGCATGGGGTAGATAAAACTACTTTGAGTAGTTTTTCTATTTCCGTCGGACTAGATTGGCATCAAGATAAGTAGTTATTTCATTCTCAAAAATTCTTGGGTCAATGCCTGGTATTTCCTTGTAGGACCAAGAAAAAATGTCGTGAAATTCCTTAAATAACTCAGTATAAGTTCGAATCTCTTCGAGGGAGCAGTCTGCTTCGACAAAAACATTCTCAACAATGCTAGGGGTTTTGGAGATATCTATTGGAATCTTTGTAGAGATACTCGCCATATTACCCTTGACATAAATTGCGTGTGTAGCTAGAGGATTGATAGGACAAGCACTATCTCCATTCACGGTTGAAATAAATTCTCCCACCTCTATTCTCCTTAACCCGGGAAGGAAGTAAGATCTATGATGAAGATCATCCCAGGGTATGTCTCAACCAGTCAATGCCTCGAGAATCACATATTAAGAGAGAAAGACCAGGTCTAATGGATATTCTGTGGTAAGAGAATCTTGAGCCCAAATAGGCTAAAGGACTGCATCTAACTTTTGTGGGGGAGTCAGATCAAGGTTGGACAAAGTTTTCTGGAAACTTCTGTATGCAACCTTAGTCGCGAACAAGGGCATGGCCATGCCATGATGCCCCGTCCCTTCCATTGAAGCCGATTGGGAAGGTAGATTCCATAGATTGTTAAAGTAAGTCATTCAAAATGACAATACTTGAAATATTGTAGCCCTAGGCTGGTCGGGAACAACCGATATAAGCTTGACATCACCAAAAGGCGACTATTAATCAAAATTTCCCATCAATGATGGAAACAAACCAGCACCTAAGTTGACAATGTCCGGTTGCATATTATCAATCATCAGGACTATGGAAGTACCCGATGAAGGGTCAGGACAAGAGAATGACAACTAATCAATGGTCAAAATCCAACCCTCGTGCGGAAAACACAAGACCCAAAACACCGTAGAAACCACTACATGCATCGCATACGTCCAACTCCATCCTAACAACAAGTTGTAGTCGAGAGGTGTATTGACCACTTAAACTTCGACACACACTGTTTTTCCTCCCAACTACACGGGGAAAGAAGGAATGATTCCACATGGTCTGAACGACCGACCGTAAAATTTTGTAATAAATGTAGGTGATGAAGACAAATTGGGTTTCCTAATGGCCTTCAAACATGCCAACAAAATCATGCAAGTCGAGGAACCTTTGTGAACCACTATATAAAAAATATTCCGAGTAAAATATTTCATGGTATAATCCACTACTATCTAAAATGTAACGTGGTAAGGAAGACGGGGTTTCAAGTCAGTTGTATAAAAAATAATCGCTCCTGGGTTACAAGTCTTTGTCGATCCCAAGGTGGATAACAGATATTTTCTTTGCGAAGGGAAACTCTTGAGGACTTCCAAAGCAGACATCGCGCAAGGGTTTTGTGCCAAATCTTCCACAACGGAGTAGTTCTAGGCGACCCTCGCATTTGTATTATGAGAATCCTTTTTAAACACACCTTTTGGAATGCGAGTCATTGTCTCTCCCGTCGTATTCTCAATCTAAAGAGGAGTCAATGGGTTCGTGGCTTCTTTTTCCTTTTCGAATTATTTCGACATACTGTAATCTCGAGCTCTGGTCGCTATATTAGCCTCGACATTCATCATGTAAATATTCACGGTTGGGTTATTACTAGTAGTTGCGGGGGGTCCCTAAGTGCCCCCTTCTAGGCTCAAGGATGTTGAAGCTTGAGCCATGTTTTTCCCATGCGAAAATGGGTTTGTCAACATAGCACGTATTTGATGTTCCAATAACTTCTGAGCTTCTGCAAGTCAAGGGCACATATGAGTCAAGTGGTATTCCATGCAAATATTACACAGATACTTTGAATTCCTCTTCTCTATTTTTCTCCCGCCAGCATTGTTGGTATTCGTTTTTCCCCTTTACTCTTCTTGTTCCATTGTTTCTTCTTTGCCTAAGGCTATTGGTTGTCCTTAGGGTTCATTGACTACACACTGTGTACATCTGACGCTTGGGTAGGAGGAACAAATGAACTCGAGGTCTGGCTGGCCACAGTCTATTGTATCGACAATTGTTGCAATTCATTTGACAACAGGTAAATGGAATTTCCTTGTGTTGAGCCCATATTACCATCAACATGGGGTCCATACTTTTCTTGTCATTATCGAGAATAGACCATGAAGCATCTCGCAAAATCTCATAGAGCAAGCCATATTGAGAGTACATCAATTCCAGTTGTTGCACTCTCATTATTGCCTCCTCCTCTGAAAAACACTCCAAAAGTCGCTATGTCCTTGGATATACATGACATCAAAGACTTCAGGAACCACTCCAGCAATAAATTCGGAGGGACCTGGACCTTATTCAATCTCTTTCGACACCGCCATTCTCGGATATGATTGGAGATATGGTCGGCCTTGGTTTTCTCAAAGTTGGCCATCAATTTAGTGATGGCATCGTATCTCACAAGTAAATGGAAATTGTTCAATAAGACCATCACCAAGTCATTGAAGTAATAGTACCTTGAGCGATCGAGCTCAATATACCATTACGTGACACCCCCTATAAGAGTGCATTGAAAGAGGTGCAACTGGACGGAGTCGTCCCTCAGTGAGTTTGACGAGCACCATAAATGAAAAGTTGTCACGTGATCACCTAGATCTTCACTAGGCTTGCCTTCAAATTTCAGAATATCTGAGGGAAACTTAGTCAGCATGGGGGGCCAACGCGGATTGTGACAAATTGGTTCATATAATAATCTCAAAAAGTCTATTCGATGTAGTATTTCTAGAAATGGTAGTTTAGGTTGAGTACTATGTACGAGAAAATAGGGTCCTGGAATTTGACTGGCACCAGGTTACTAGGAAAATTTGGATTGTTGGCCATGGTTCTGGTAGAAACTGTGGTATTGACCAGTGTATGAAAATTGCATCTATTGGGGTATCATCGGTTGATTCCCATAATTGGACGACATAGGTTGCGTGGGGATTTCTCCCTGCGTTGTATTCCAAGGATTTTGGAAGGGGATTCCCCCAACCAATCTAACGGACATGGGTATGGATCCCTGCCTCGGGTTCCATTGAGAATGGAAAGGGTTTCCCCTGACCAACATCCCTTGCAAGGGAACTAATCCCTGCTAAGGATTCCAGAATCCAAATACCTTGAGTGGAGAAAACTCCAGTCGTCGCTCCCTGTGAAGGAATAGTACCTTGCACGAGGTTCTATTTCCCAAAACTAGGGTTTCCCCTAGCCAAGACAATAGTCGAAGAAAAAGTGTTGTTCCAAAACCCGCCAAACAAAGAGAACGACATAGATCCCACCGACGTTGTGTAAGACGAAGGTCCTAAATTGCTTTCTCCAAACAAGCTATAATTAGCATTCGACCTGATTGGTTGCTGGAAAGCACCACCTAGCAAAGGGGATGAAGGAGGTATATGACCCCCACCATAAGGGATGGCATTAAAGGGGACATACACGCCCTCAGTTGACTCTTGCATGAGATCGTTTGAGCTCTCTTCCCCCAGACCCATGGTATGTAAGGTGGAGTAGGTAAGAACCGAGTTTGAATCAAATCCGGGCATCCCATATGAGAATGGAGGGCCCGTCACACTCTGAGTAAATAGAGCGGTGGTCATCGTCAATGACGGTATTAGATCACTACCCAAAGTAGAGGGAGTCAAGACCACTATGGTTCGGACTGGAAAAGGTGGGAGAGGAGGTAGGATTCCCCCTGCGGTAGTAGCCGTAACCGGAGTATGAGGACTTTCGGACGAAGTAGTAGCGTTTTCTTCAATTTCCACTTGTAAAACTAACTGGCGCTCAAAAGGATTCAACTCGGAAGGGACAACATGTATCAAGATCGGCACCGACAAGTCATTAATTGAAGGGTTGGCTGGCCTGAGAGCCTCTGCCTCAAGGTAAAAAATGGTAGGTTCATTTGAAGTCGAATAGTCTCCTCACGGAGTAGGCTCAGACACATTTTTCCACAGCCCGGTTGCTTCGAACGACCTGTGTTGGTCAATTATTTACTATAAGGGAGGCAGATGTGGCTCCAATGGAACCAACGACAGGCCTTGAAGCCTTCGTGACTGACGGAGTTATTGATCTTCCACCTTGTGAAATGATCAACTGACGCAGTAGGGATTAACTAGCGTTTAAACACCAAAAAAACACTAAAACATTCCTATAGACAAATCAAGCAGTCGACTATTTAGTAGGAAGCACAGTTATGCCAATTAACACTAGAGAAACTAACCGGTGTAAGTGCAACTCGAACATGAAATCACCCTCTGGGTATACTCTGTGAAGCATGATCCGACATTTTCCCCAATTACTGCAGTATACCCCTGCAGTCACCCATGTAAGTCTCTAGAATATGGGCAACTAAGTTTCCATCTCGCAGTCAGTCACTAGGCGGGTACAGTCGAAAATTGGGCGTATTGCAATTAGCAGGATAACAAGTCTGAAACCTATCAAGGGTATCGAGAGAAAATGGCCCGGAAGAAAATAGAGGCTCTCGAATGGATTTGAGGTCCACGAAGCTCCGTAGGAAAATGCAGTTGGTAGTACTCCCAAGACAGATCCTCAATATGTGTTCCCCACTATGTTCATTCCGGCTTTGGAGGGGTTATCTCCATTGCCTTTCCTCACGTGACCTCGTGTTTATCCCCTATGTTAGAGGGGGGTCCCAGATAAATTTTACGACATTGAACTTAAACTCTCCCTAACTCAGACTCTAATTTTTAATTTAACAGCCTTGAAGAGTTTCCTTTGCAAGCTAATTCAAGGCCCTAACCCTAAACTAGTTGGTTGACCCTACAAACAAAAACTCTAGTGTATTTTAGATTAAGGGTTCTTTTTAAAGGTTTGATTTACTCACATGGTATGGTGGTAAAACCAATGGTGTTGTAAAGAGACGAAAAAGAGGAGAAAATTAAAGCACTTGAAAGCAAAATTACTTCAAATAAAAAAACAAAGCTTTACAACTAACTCTTTCTAACTCAACTTTTCTTAACTAACTTTTCAAGATCTTGCAAAGAAAACCTAATACCTACTTTTGCTTGACTACAAGCTACTTATGTTTCAAGAAATCAAGAAGAAATTGAAAGAAATACTCTTTTTCCTTTTTGAAAATAACCAACTCTAACTACTTTACCAAACTGAAATAAAAGTATTTTTTTTTTAATTGTGTTAAAGAGACCCAACAAGAAGTGAAATAAGTCGGTGCCAATGTTTCCACCATCAATACAACCATACAGTCCTCAATGGGGGAAATCAAACAATATCTCACCACCTAGCTTGAATCATTCTTTTTGACACTCTTCACCAAACATCATATCCCTACAGATAACCCTTCCTCTTCCTCACCTCCACATACTAAAGGTGACCATTCCTCTCATTCCCATACCTTGCAAAACCATCACTTTCAATGTGACCTACGCCTTCCACAGGTGGATGTGACCAAATTTGATGGCTCGGACCCCACTAGTTGGGTAACCCAAATGGAACATTACTTCTCTTTATACCGCATTACATATGACTTGGCCAAACTCCAATATGGTGTTTTCCATCTAGATCAATAACGTTGGCAATGGTGGCAATGGAGAAAAACTTCTCGTCAAGGGTATATTGCTTGGAGACACTTTGTGGCAGAGATTTATGAACGCTTTGACACTGACACCAACCATTTGGGTCGTTTGACAAAGCTGAAACAATTAGAAACAATGGAAGACTTTATAGCTTCCTTTAAGCGCCTGGATTTTATAATAGAGGGCATGTCTGATGCCTTTTTCTGAGAGTGTTTTATCAGTGGCCTCAAGGATGAGATTTGGGCCCATGTCCTCATGGCTCGGCCTCAGAGTTGGGTGGAGGATACCAAAAGAGCTAAAGAAGCACAACAGGTTGTATCTTCTCAAAACCGCAAACCCTCCTTTATCCCTCGTCCTAAACCAGTAAATCCCACTACTCCCTCTGCTCCATTAAAGATCCAAAAATTGACCAGGGTTGAAATGGTTGAATGCCAACTCAAAGGCCTTTGTTATAACTGTGATGAAAAATATTTCCCAGGCCACAAGTGTAAAGAAAAAAAGCTTTTTGTGGCCATCTCCAAGGAGATTTCGGAAGAAGATGAAGAAACTCCCTTTGTGTCTGAGTCACCTGAATCCAATGACATAAACCCTCCTGAAGTAGAACCGGTCATTTCCCTCAATGCTCTCACTAGCTTCTCCGCTCCCCAAACCCTCAAGCTAATCGGTTACATCAAGCATCGGAAGGTCATCATTCTAGTTGATAGTGGCAACACCCATAATTATATTCATCGCCGCATTGCCAAAGAAACTCATTGCTACATCCATGCCATCAATAATTTCCAAATCATGATTGCCAATGGTGGTTCCATGAAATTTGGAGGGCGTTGTGAAAATTTGCGTCTCCAAATTGGTGACTACCACCTAAAATCCCATATGTTTGCGATCGACATGGGAGGTTGTGACATTGTGTTGGGTGCAGACTGGCTAAGGAATTTGGGTCCCATTCTCATGGATTTTAAAGACTTAACCATGCAATTCGACAAGGAGGGTCACCAATATAAGTTCCAAGGCATCACTGTCAGTTCACTTGAGATCATTAGTTCCCATCGCATGGAAAATATGCTAAAAAAGAGTCATTCTGGTGTTATCACCCAACTCCATGCCATACAAGCAATAGAGACACCCTCGGTACTGCAAGACCTCCAAGACATCCTTTATAAACATCAATTGGTCTTTTCGACTCCCCAAGGACTCCCTCCTTCTCATGGTGTTCATGATCATTCCATTCCCCTTGTACCCGGAATCCTTCCTCCCAATATCCGTCCGTATCGTCACCCCTTTTCCCAAAAAAATGAAATTGAGAAAATGGTCCAGGAACTCCTTAATGCAGGCATTATCTGCCCTAGTACGAGCCCTTACTCATCTCCTGTGGTCATGGTCCTGAAGAAAGAAGGTTCTTGGAGAATGTGTCATGAATTTCGTGCCCTCAACAAACTTACCATCAAAGAAAAATTCCCCATTCCTGTCATTGATGACCTCCTGGATGAATTGAGTGGCGCTCAATTCTTCACTAAACTGGATCTTGAGTGGCGCTACCACCAGATACATATGAAAGAGGCAGACATTCCCAAGACTGCCTTTAGAACTCATGAGGGCCACTGTGAGTTTTTGGTCATGCCCTTTGGCTTGTGTAATTCCCAAAAGTTCGCAGTTGATCCACCAATTGCAGTCCAATGCTCCAACTTCCCCAGGGTACTCTTGGCTCCATGAGGAACTTCGATACAAAGTCCATTTGTATTTAAGTAAACAATCAAAGATTAAATCCACAGTACTTTCCGAGCTTCATGCTACACCCACAGCAGGGCACTCCGGGTTCACCAAAACCTATGATAGGGTCAAACGTTCATTTTTCTGGGATGGTATGAAACAAAAAATTTGTAATTATGTAGCTGAATGTGATGTGTATTAATGCAACAAGGGAGAAACAGTCAAATCGCCCGACACACCACAATCGCTCCCGATTCCACCTGCTATTTGGAAGGATATCTCTATGGATTTTATTACCGGCTTACCCAAATCAGGAAATAAATCCATCATCATGGTGGTTGTTGATCACCTTTCCAAGTATGCTCATTTCTGTGCCCTTCAACACCCATTTACAACATCCACGGTGGCTCAAATATTCATGGATCAGGTCTTCAAGATTCATGGCATGCTGCACTCTATTGTTTCTAATCACGACCCAACTTTCACAAGTAATTTTTGGCAAGAACTGTTCAAGTTACAAGGCACTGAATTTCATCTGAGCACAGCTTATCATCCCCAGACTGATGGCCAAACGAAAGTTGTCAACAAGTGTTTGGAAACATATTTGAGGTGTTTTGCCTTGGAAAAGCAAAATCAGTGGGCTCAATGATTACCCCTAGCTGAATGGTTGTACAACACTTCATACCATACAACTATAGGCATGACTCCTTTTGAAGCGGTATATGGAGAGAATCCACCTTCAGTTATCTCATACTTATCGGGTTCCTTGAAGGTCCAGGTGGTTGACCTAACACTTACAGCTCGAGAGGCTATTCTCTGTACCCTTAAAGAGAATTTGGTCATGGCACAAAATCGCATGAAGCAACAATCAGATCAAGGTTGCGCTGAACGTCAATTTGTAGAAGGGGATGATGTGTTTCTTCGACTGCAACCTTACAAGCAAACTTCCCTCAAGGCCGAGCATTTTCAGAAGCTAGCGCCCAAATTTTATGTTCCTTATAATATGCTCAAGCGTGTGGGACAAGTCACCTATCAGTTAGCTTTGCCCAACCATTCAAAGCTACATCATGTTTTTCATGTTTCATGCTTAAAGAAGGTGATTGGAGCTAAGTGCCAAATTCGAACCAACCTTCCAGAGTTAGCTGAAGAAGGATCCATTTGGTTACAACCAGAAGCAGTTTTGGACCAGCGTGACCATTGCCTACATCAGAGAACCATCAAGGAAGTGCTAGTCCAGTGGAAAGATACAACTCCAGTAGATGCCACTTGGGAACTAGCTACCATTCTGCAGCAATTTCCTCATCTCAAGCCTTGAGGACAAGGATGTTTTTAAGGGGGCGGGCATGTTAGGGTCCTAACCTGCACATAGTAGAACAATATATTCAGATGTAATAAAGGTCAATATTAATAAGTCCTTTCAATAAAATAGAATAAGGCGGATGTAAGAAGACCTAATAGAAGCTTCTGCTTCTAGAAGGATCTTCCTCTAGATGCTTCTTTTTAGTATAAATAGGAGTCGAGGGTATGA